>CM053792.1:380684076-380756576 GCA_028749045.1 Cupressus sempervirens
GGTAACCCCATTCTAATAAGTGGTATCAAAGCTTGGTCATAGGTTTGAATCCTTAGACCATCAAGTAATGCTGAGGGGGAGATTGTTGGAAAAATGTTCAACTCTCCCCTTGGAATTCATGAAAAGGGCTTAATCACCTCATGTATACTATAATCTGTTTGGTTGTATCGAGCATTGACAAACTGGTCTTTTGGTACAATAGCAACCCCACTCTAACAAGCAGATATTTCATGGGATGTAAATGAGGCTAGCTTTGTTAGATTTGACAAATATTTCACATCAAAGTCAAGGACATTGTTATCTAGGAGTAATCCAAGGATTTCTAAATTGTTGTTAGAGTTTATCAGACCCACAAATTCCAATACTAAATTAAAAATTTCTCGTAATTGGGTTGATATCATTCCATGTCCAATTTTTACGATCTTTAGAATATATAGGTTTCAAGGAACCCCTCATGTTTTTCCATATCAAGTACCTTTGAAGATTGGTCTAGCTGAGATCCTGTGGCAGATAGGAGGTTCGGAGGAGACTGAATTGGTAGGAAGATCAAGAGGTTTAATCTTCCCTACTTATATTATTGCTTATTAGTTTGTGATCCCAAAAGGGGGATGGATCTTCTTATATAAATTTTTAGATCCTTATAAAATGGAAACATCTCATGCAAGATTCTTTAACAATGAGGGAATTTACGAAATGTTTAGAAAAATAAAAAAGGCAAAAGCCCGTGATCATAGGTTTTATTACCTTGAGGACATCATAAGAAACGAGTTCTCCCTACAAGAACCAGAAGTAAAGAAAGAGAAATGGAGAATCTATTGTAGGGTTTTGGAGTTTGTAAATTATTTTGAAAAAGACTATAACCCATTAGCAAATGCTAAAACTATGGCTGACAAGGTGAACAAGTCAATGACTTTCTTTGCTAAAATAATGGATAAATTAAATGAGAAGAAGTCTATTTTGATCATACCCTGGTCAATCAAGGGAATTCATGTGAAGACTAGCTTTTACTCATGTTGTAGACTCAAGACAATATATTATCCAAAAGAAGCTAGGGTATAGTCAAAATGGAAGAGCATGCTAATAAGAAAGGAAAAGGGAAGAGTGATGTTGATGTGCATTCTTCCCAAGCTCACAAGAGACCTCAATATGAGGTGTATTCATTTGAGCATGTATCCAAGAAGCATAGGATTGGAGAAGTATTCATGTCTAAGGATCAAATGTACACACGATCGCAATCACCCCTTCACCTAGGAAATAAACAATTTATAGCTAAGCAAATGGAACAACTTGGAAGTCAAAATGATGTTTGTGTTACCTCGGCTAAGTTAGAAGAAGGGACATTGAAGGAATCTCCTATACCAAGCATGTAGTTAATTTTTGTGATTTTAAAGGTAAGAAGTTGGGTCCTGTGATTGAGCAAGACAATCATAAAAAAAATTTAGATGATAATTTTGTAAATTCTTTTCTTTCAATTTGCATGGAGGTTGAATATTACTGAATTTGAGGAAAGGTTTCAGTAGAGACAAGTAGAGCAACAACATAGTAAAGAGGACTCTATTGTAAAACATTAAATAAAAGATGAAATGACACGAGAATTTCATAAAATAACTCCAAAGGAGGGAAGATAAATGATCAAGAGGGTTGTGGTGCAACTCCTCCCAAATTGGGATATTGTGTATGCAATGGTGTTCGATGCAGTAAGAAAGGAGATGAATATAATGAATAGAAATGAAGAGGATGTTAGCAGAGCACCAAAGGCTGTAAAGTATAGTGAAGATCATGTTGCTCTAGTTGTTTGATCATTGCAAAAAAGAAATAAATATCATTTGTCTAAGCCTTCTAAGCCAAATTTAACAAGGAGCTTAATTGTAAAGAGAGTAGAAGATGCCCCTAATGATGAAGCTACTGAAATGAATGTTAAAACTACAAATTAGCCACAACAAGAAAATAGAAGAAATTCATGAGTGAATTACCTATGAAATATGAACAAGTTCTGGCAACTTATAATGAGGACATTACGAGAATATTAAGAGTTGAAAATGAGCTTTCTCAATACAAAGGACAACAAGTTAGACTATCAGAAGTGGGGGAGCCATCCCTAGGTATGATTACATCTTCACCTACTCCCCTGCCACCTACTAGTCCCATAATATAGATCCCTGGAACTCTGTTGTATCAGAAAGAGTTCTCTAGAGAGGAAATAGAAGAGGAGAGAGCCAAGCTGAAGGTTGTGCAAATAGAAACATGGAAAACATATGAGGAAAAGATAAGGAATACAATGTTACATTTTATTTTTGAGATTGACATCAGACAACTGCATCATATAATAATCCAATTGGTCTCTATAATCAAATCTCCTAGTGATAATGAGGATAAGTTGAGAGGGATCCTAAATAAATGGATTGAAAGAGAGGAAATAGTGACTGAGATGTGCTTCAATATGGTTGTAAGAAAAATGATGATTATCATGCTGATAAAACATATGATCAAGTAATTGACTTGTTAGAGTTTGATATGAATAGGGAATTTTTGTAGAGACAGATAAGGTGTTGCATCTCCAAATGTAAAAACAAAGAACATGCATTCTTCTCTTCAATTTTTGGGAATAATCATGAGATGAAGACACTAAAAATTTGGGATAATAATATTCTTGCTATGCTAAATGATAAAGTAAGTAAGATAATAAATAGTGATGGCAATAACTTATTCATAGAAATTGTAGCAGGTATAGTGGAAACCATAGATTTCTATAAGTTTTTCATCTTTGAGGCAAAGAAATTGAAAAATAAATGGAGAGATATCTCATGCAAAGAGAAAGAAATCCTCAGTTTTGATTGTCTTGATGATTTAGTTTATGATGAATGGGTGGCTAAGTATACTTCAATAACAGAATCATCACAAGAGGTTGTAGAAGATAAAACACAAGAAAAATCAACAATCACTGAGGAGTTAGAATTTGTAGATAAAGGTGTCCAAGTAATAGCTGAGGAGATAGGAGGGGTGGACCCAGAACCAGCACAAGAAGTTGAAGCTAAAACATCTGAGGTTCTTGAGGAAAGGGACATCCAATTGCTAATTGAAGAAACCAAACAACCAAATCAAAGAAAAAAAGAGGATGAACTAGTGGCCCCACAACCAAACGGGGAGACAAAAGATGAAAAGGCACAAGAGGTTTTTGTAGAGCCATAGAAAGATAAAGTTGAAGAAACCCATGCCCCACTTGAGAACACTGACAATTAGCACAATTGGTAGTAAATGATTACCAAAAGGAAGAACGTAATAATTATAATATGGTACCTTACCTTTGTGCTTCACCCACTGTGGGTATACCTATGAAATGATTCATTGGAATTACTTTCAGAAAATTCAAGTTATTCCACATGCAATCTTTCTAATTGTCTCATGGGTTTTTGAAAATGGGTTTTGTCTCTTGCGTAACTGTGTTTTGTTCAAGATAGCTTCCCTTTTCCCTCTATGCCCAAAGCTTGTTGCAACTCATCCTATATAAATGAGTTCTAAAGGCTAGAGGAGGGTCCAAATTTTCATTAAGGAATGAACATATACTTTTATTTTTGAGTCATTACAAAGCTATATAATTGTATTTTTTTATCTCAAAGAAGCCATTAATGGAAAATATAAAGTTGCATCGGAGTCAGTATTGAGTCTTTTTATTGCAAATTTTGACACTAAACTATATATTTTCAAAGGAAATAATATAAAAAATATTTTCAATCTAATTACTTAATTGAGATCTTGTCTCTTCTCGTGTTGCTTTCAATTTTTTGAAATTTGATGATAATGTCTATTAAGTTTCTAGTTATAATTCTTTCTAGTGATAGGATAGATCTAGTCATTTGTGTCAAATCTCTATGAGAAATAGCCCAATAGATAAAGCATTGGTCATGTTTTCAAGAGCTAATAGACTCTGAGAGAAATATATATAGTAAAAATTAATCAATCAAATCTTTTTACTTTCCAGTACTATGAGTTTAATACATTAGCCCACACTTGATTCAAAATTTTAGAGATAACAAGAATTAACCATCTCTCATGTTTTTTTCCAAATTTTAGAGTTCAAAGAGAAGGAGATCTTAGTAGTCTTGTCAGTTGGTCCTTCTAATTTGCTTATTGGAAAACCCATTATTTTTTCTTTTGGCTAACTCCTAGGTTTTCCTTAGCATATTGAGAGGTAGTTTAAATCTTGTCAAATCAAGATCCATTACTATTCAAATGCTAACACTCGGTCATCACTATGTTCTTTTTCTTGGTCATCACTGGGTAGCTTGGTCTCTACTATTCTATCTCACTTGACTTGCACTAGCTTGCTCATTCTTCACTACACTCGATTGCTACTATATTTTCCTTCTTCATCTTGCTCAACCATAACTATCACTTGGCTGATATTGTTTGCTTAGCTATCACTTAAGTTCCTTAATCTTATGCTTTATTGACCTAGTAACACTGGTACTCGGTCAAGCTTAGTATTTTACTCAACTTCTTGTCTTCTCTTCTATACATTAACTCAATTATCTTCTTCACTTCATATAATGATCAAATAACACATTATCTTGTCAAAGACTAACTGATCAAGTACCCATTGTAATTTCAACATATTTTCTCCTATTTACTCAACAACTTCACTAGTTCATCTAGTTATTACTTTTCAAATCCTCTTCATCAATTGACTGATATGGAACTCTACACTATTATCAAATGTCTCACTACTAAGGTTTGACATAAATAACAACATAATAATTGTTCCAATTATAGTTTCCAACATTCATTTAAACTTTAAACTTCAAGATTTGAGCATGTAATTTTCTCCAAGTGCTCTTTGTAAATTTAGAATTTCATTTATTATTATTGATATGCTTTAGGAAAATTATGTGTAAAATAATTAGATACTAATTTGTGGACAAGTATCTTTCCAATTTAAACATTTAAAAACTTGTTGCAATTCCTTCCAAAAATATTGTAATGAGTAAGAAGCTCTAATTTGGAAAACCCAAGGAAGTGAATAAAATTTTGTCTTCCCATGTCACAATTTTCCATTTTTATGGATTCCTAAGTGATACAAAAATGCACCAAGTGTTTCCATGGTTCATTTTCAATAATTATTCAAATTATCCCCTTTTTTTCTAAAAAAATTCCTTGGGTTTTAGGATCCAGTGTACCCAAACCACCATTAGCTTTAGGTTGAATCAATGTATCCAAGAGCATTTGAATCTAGCATTGTCATCCCAATTGGACCATAAAATTGACATATTACTTTAATAAGATCATCATAAAATTTATTAGATAGAATCCAACATTATAAGTAATAAACATATGAAACCAAGAATATGTCATTCACAACCTGGATCTTGTCATCCAAAGATAGGAGTTTATTTTCCCAGATTAGTAGTTCAATTTTCAATTTATTGCTCCTGTCACAAAGAGGATAACTAGGTAATGATAAATTTGTACATGTTTAGTTAATCTCTATTCCAAGGAGGTACATTATCTATTTGTGTCATGAATAATTTAGTTTTATAGTGAGCTAACTTGGACTCAAAATAGAACATTAATAAAGTTCAAGAACTTCCATAACATTTGAAACCTCTTCCTCAGAAATTTAAATAAAAAGCATGATGTCATCCATAAAATGTGAATTAAATTTCCCTATTAAAAAAATAGATATACCTTTGATTAAATTCATTTGATTGTACTTCTGCAGTAAGTAACCAAGGGCATCAAAATAAATAAATTTTAAAAATGGAGATAAAGGTTAAACTTGTCATATTGAGTGTTGTAAAGGAAAGGAATTTGACATCTCATTATGAATGATTAATTGTGAAGTAGAATCTTTAAACAATATTTGAACATGTTTATATTGCTTGGGGTCATTTTGAGGATGAAAGTCTACTACATTCTATCATAAGCTTTATCAAAATCCAACTTGAATGTGATAACCTTTTGGTGGGACTATTGAGCCCACTCAATAGTTTCACATGCATGGATAAGACTATCAATAGTATATCTTTATCCAGTGAAACTTGTCTTCTTAGGTTTTAAAATCCCTTTTGCCACAAGTTTTATTCTTGTAGCAATAGCCTTAAAAATAATTTTGTAAGAAGTGTTAAGTAATATGATACCACCTTGTGATTACATCTTTATTTTTCCCTTTGAGAATTAATTTGATAATGGATTTGTTGATATATGGGCCTAGATAACCAAGTTCCAAAGCCTCCAAATACATCATATAAAAGCCATCTTTAATATATTGCCATGTAATATGATATAACTGAGCTGAAAGCCCATCTAGAAAAGGAATTTTATTAGCTATCATAGAGAAAACATGTTCCAAATGCTTAATAGACAGAGTGTGATATAAGAACTAGATATAATCAATGTTTGATTTCTTTGAAATGTGTTCTTCTATTATATCTTCTTAAATGAGTTGGACATCTTTCCAATGTGTGTCTTCTTTGAAAAGATTTGCATAATAATTTTAAAACAATGTTGTAATCTCTTTTGAGGACATATGAAGTTTACTAAGTTCATGATTAATTGCCCCAATATATTCCTTTTTATTTTTATAGTTGAGAAACTCTTATAACTATTTATTCTTTGAATTTGAGTTTCTAAAGAAGATATAGAGGTCTACAAATTTATATCATTGTGTCATGTTTAATCTTTCCTTTTAGGGATTTCTCTTTACATTTATATTTCCAAGTCATTCTTCTCACAAAGGAAAGTAGGAGTTCAACACATTGTGAACTCATACAGTGCCACCATTCCCTATAAGAATCTCCTTTAGGCTTAGGGATATAATTCCAAACACCCAGCTAGATAGCCACACAAGAATGGTTTTTTTAAATATGAGGTACTAATCTTGTATGAATTATTGTCTCACTATCAGTATTGAGACATTAAGCTTGTATGAAGTACTGACAAAAAATAAGGAATCAACTTGAAAGAGGTGAAGAATTATCAACTTTAACATAAATTCCATGGGGATCATGGATCACCTATAAATTAGGGGAGATGTAGAATCTATCATGTTTACTCTACTTTTTATCATCTATGAATCTACAATTAGACCACGTGAACCAACTATTTTCATGGTTGTGAATTTTTTTATCTACAGGATCTAAAGTGTCAAACATGTTTCAACTGTACAACCACTTATCAGATTCTTCATTACTCAACTCAATGGTGTTCAATTAGTTATGATCATTTTGATATTCAACCATGTTAAAATCAGCTCATATAACCAATTAGCATTAGCAAAGTTTTGACCATATAATCCTATACTACACTTCTTTCTTTTGTACAATTAGAAGCATGAAATAGAGAAAATCCAATGAATTGTCCATTAATAAAGGTGATAGCCCACACATGGCTATTCACCCAAGGAGAAAACCTAATGATAGCCCCTCAACCCCTACCATCCATATGAGACACAAATAAATAAAGTGTCTCTCCATATGTGGGATTGAGAAGATAAAAGGCATGTACCATTAAATTTCTTTTTGCATATACACAGTATCAAGTTTCCAATTGGCTATTGTGTCCTTGATATTTGGAAATGGGGGAGAGAAAATATCCTTACACTCCAAGGAAAATTTATAAAATCCTTGGTCAAGAGGAGGTAAAGGAGTCATCCTCTTGGGGTAGTGCTACATAATGGTTGGCTACAACAATGGATTATTTACTAGTATTTGTCTCATTATTAACAAGAGATGAAGACATGGATATTTATCTTCATGAGTGGGTTTGAACAAAGGAACTCTTATCAAAATTATTAGGAGAAGGAGACCTAGATCTTTGTCTTGTAGAAGGGCCAATAGAAATAGTATTATGGTCTGTAGATTTGACATTATATTGAGAAGAGGATTGTACTAACTTTTGATGAGGTTATAAATTATGCTTCCCTATTGGCTTACAAGGTTCCTTTCTTTCCCTAACAACCTTCTAATCATCTTCCATAACAACTAATTAGATGATGAATTGGTGATTTTAGCATAATCATTATTTATTTATTTAGCATTAAGACAATTCAAAATTTGGGAAAGGGATGAGGCTTTAGGCTTGGATGAAACTATAGGCTGATAATTACACTATTGATGACTAGATTGAGAATGTTCTTGGGGTTGATTCATTGTGTTCCTTGTGATAGGGCATTCTCTTATGAGGTGACCTTATCTATAATAAAAACAAGCATTAGGCTTGTTAATATAGACTAGAGGTTCAATTTAATCAAATCTAGACCCATTGAACTTGGGTAATAAAAAGTTCAAGTCCATCTTGACACAAACTCTTAGGTGTACTCTTAGGCTGGAAACTTTATCAAAAAATTTCTTACACCAAATCACCGTTTGAACATGGGAAACAAATTCTCCCAAAAAGGGTCTAAAATCAAAATTTAAATAAGGAAGTTCTACCCACATGGTTATCAATATTTATGACTTTCATGATGGATATCCAGTTTCCATGCCTATAAAGAGCGTATTTTTCCACAAATTATCCATGTTTCATAGTGGAGTACAACTTGTGCATGTTTGTCAATTTTAAACTTGTAAGAAACATATCCCTTTCCTAAACCTCTTACAGGATTCAATTATCCACCCTTTACTTTTTTAGTTAAGCTTTTTCCAATAACAAAATCCAGATTCCATTGGGACCCCTCTAAAGAAGAATACAATCATATATTTATGCTGACGTCAACAATAGAATCCACAACATCATGCAGGAAAAATTCTAAAGTTTTACTTGATTTTCATCATTCTATTCCTCCATCAAAGAGTGTTCCACTTCTTTCTCTTGAGAAACCTCGATATTTATTTTAGAATTCATCGACGTTCCTTTTCGTGGACCCTCTGTAGTAACTTCTAGTGAGGACCCTTCCCCACAACAACCTCCCCTTGCTTTTTCTTGTAATCTCACTCCTCTAACAGAGGAAAATAAAGGTTTTATAGACCTCCAAATAACTCCAATTAACCACTTTAGGCTACACCACACACATCTGTCATCCCCTAACTTTTACAAGGCCAAAAGCACAACCACAAAATTATTTTTATTTATTTATTTATATATTTATTTTAAAGACCACTTCAGGAAGTCAAATATTGGCATATGCATTTGCAACTAGGTTATAGAAAAGTTAGGTGTTCAGCACACATCCACTCAAGGTATTCAGGTAGCGGTTATTCTCATAACAAGTTGCATACAATTATCGAAAGTGATCTCTATATAGGTTGGTTGAATGTCCAATACAATATGTCCTTCAAATTTAATGACTATATTTGTGGATACAACAACAATAAGTTGGTTGGAAGAAAATTTATTAGGATCTATTAGTTTGTCAAACATGACATATAGAAAATAGTAATGATCTCTACATGGGTGTCTTCTTACAAGGTTCGATGGACTAATCATTGATAAAAAGGGTATCCAATAAGGTTATTATCCTGACCTTAAATATATGGTTGCATTAGTAAAGTATCATGTGAGAATATGTTTTAAACAAGGATTCATAGTCACATTGATTGAAATGGTTATACGTGATAGCGTCCATATTCATGTTGGACCTCGAACTCTATTAATAAGGTAGGGTTACATTATCTGATACTCTTGTGATAAAATGCATGCATATTTGTCTCTTGTATCTCATCCTAATTACTCGAGTATAGTTTTAAGTCCTATAGATAACATATTGATGGAAGATTAATTTTAAGGAGATATTATATCAATGGTGTACTTGCCCTAATCCTGCAAATGAATTACTATTAGCACCAATGCGTGCACTTTTTGAGTTCTTATATACAATCCCCAATATATGAATTCCAAGAATTAACTAAGCACATCATATAAAAACATAATATATTACATTTCTAATTCAACCCAATGTTTCTCATTACAATTAAATAAGTGTATATAGAATGAGTTATACCTATCTAGGTTGACATTCTTATTAGCTTCATTAAGCAAGTGTAACCCAAGATTACAACTTGTACATTTAACATGATATCTCTGAATATGTATTTATAATGTTCAAAACTCTCTCTCTCTCTCTCTCTCTCTCTCTCTCTCTCTCTCTATATATATATATATATATATATATATATATATATATATATATATATATATATAGACACACACATATATATACATATACATAGACATATATGTACATATACATATACATATATGTACATATACATATACATATATGTACATATGTATATCTATGTGTATGTATATGTATATATATGTGTGTGTGTGTGTGTGTACATATATATATACATATATGTGTATATATATGTGTGTGTATGTATATATATATATATCACACTAGAACATGTATATATACATTTGTGTATACATATATATAAAGTTCTATACAATTACTTTTTGTGTGCCGCACATTCTTTTATAATAACTTCCAAGTATTCTATATTTTCATTATATGATCATTATTATATTGTACCAATATTGTATAATACAATTGATATTTACTATACACCAATTTCAATCAACTAAACCACAAGTTTATGTATCTAATAATTCTAAATTCCACCAAAGGAAAATAAGCCTATACTCTACTCATCACTTTATCATTTATAAATACCTTACCACTAGCTAATTAATACCCTCTACCTTAACCCATTTATCTTCTACTAACTACAAATAATATTATAACATCACTCATTAACACTAATAGTTTTCTAAGTAACTAATCATTATAGCCCTATACTTAATATTCTAATCCCTTGCTAAGCGCTCAAAACAGGCAATGTCTATACAACCACGAAAATGCACTTCCATACGAAGAAGAGGACTTAGTTGATTTTTTTAAAAGTTAGAAAAAGCAATGTAAAGAAAGTGCATTTTCGTCGTTGTTTAGCCACGGGCCTCAAAACATGCCACCACCTTTTAAAACGGCAACGGCTACCCAGCCAGTTATTTCAACTGGCTGGGTATGACGTCGTTTCCCCTCCGTCTGCTTCCTTCCGCCCCTCTCATGCACGGACCCCGCGGCAGACTGTCCCATACCGTCAATCATGCAGGGACCCCGCGGCAGTACAATCTGATGAAAACGTATTGCGGCTGCTCAAATTCATTCAAAATTTGGAACAGTGCAATGGTTTCTTTTCCATTTTGAACCGTGGAGTCACATTTTCTGAGTAAGGAAGATAAGGCGATTTGAAGACTCATTTACTAGTCAAAGTTCAATAAAATAAAATTCTTCTACAGATCTAGGTTCGTGCCCACTGGCCACGACATCACGGTGTGGTCATATCAGGAAACATTTACAACACAACATCATACAATCCCAAATATACCTGTTCGATACTATTCCTTAATGGCAAATTAAGATGTTGAGGAGAAGTGCTACGGTGCTCTATGGCTGGGGATTTGATTGGCAACAAATAATTTCCAGCGATATTTGATGGGAATAAGTCCTTAAATGGGGATGGAAAACAAATGAGTCCACGTCCTTATCCTCTTTCCAATTTGTTTTATTGTTTTGCTATACAGTGAGTAGATCATCAAGAACTGAGATTAGTTGCTCCTTTGGTTAACGAATCACGTTGGAATTAGTTTTATTGCCTGTCATTGTAGACTGACATCTAATAAACATATTACTCTATGTTCTCAATCAAATCCATGAAATCATTATTCAACAGCCAGCTAACAGAGACACCATCCTACCATAAATCTTGCATTGGGATACACATTTATTCATTTTGCAAGGGAAATTATAAATTTAATAACAAGAATGGAACCTGGTGACAACCAATTGGTAATCTCATGTTGATTTATTTCACTGTGCTTTTTAAAAATAAGGTTTGTTACTATATACCGAGTCATCTTTTTCTCATTTCAATTTGTTTTTTTATGGAGGGTTCAGACCTGTGAAAGCCACGACTTGAAGATTTAGGAACCCCATATGGGCCCACTTGATTTTGATTATATAATATATATTTATTTTTATATGAGCAATAAATTTGAATGCTCTTTTTTCATTTCAATTTCAATTTTGATTATATAATATATATTTATTTTTATACGAGTAATAAATTTGAATGCTAATAAAACTAACTTAGACGTACTCTACTATTTTATTTTGTATATCAAATAGTATACTTACATAAAATCAATAATCTATATTCTTATACTAACTTTTAAAATTTATCAGTAAATTTCATATATCTACACTTGTCCTATGTACATGTGTATGAGACATGCTAATGTGCTCCAAATAGCATTTCCAATTTAATTCTATCCATGCGTGGGCTGGCTGCACCGTAGGAGTACTAATCTATGATGTCAACTTTACATAGTTGATTATGAATTGATGTTTTAATAAAAAAAATTAAATTTAATATTATTATAAATCAATTATTTATAGAGTTTTTTTTAGTAATATTGTTATTAGTATTATTTATGTAAATCGTAACATTAGCCTTGTTGTTTATTTTTTATTTGTTTTGAATAAGATTTGTACATTTTTAAAAATAAATTGTGCTTTTATATGAACTAATTTTTAAAATATATTTTTATCAAATAAATGAAAATAAAAGTATTAAATTATGTTCTTATTTTATATTTTTAATATTATATTTTTTATAATTTTTAAAAATAATAAGTAATATAAATATAAAATATATGTAAATGTAATTTATGATAATTATTATAATATAAAATTAAAATATAATGTGATGTGATGTATCGAACTATAGTATATATTATAAAAAAATCTTATTCAATTATGGTAATTATTTATAAAATATATATGTTTATATATATAAAAGTTTTGAACTTATAATATAGTCAAAAAATTATAATTGTTGGTAAAAAGGGCTCATATCATTCAAACTGAAAATATTATGTTAAACAAATTGCATCTTTACTAAAAATAAGTTAAATATTTTACAAATATAAAAAAAATCTTCACCTTTGATTGGTGAAAAAAATCATGATTAATAACTAGTTAAATTTGATCGATGCTTATAGTTAAATATTTTACAAATTTTATTAAGATAAATTATTATTTTATATTATGATCAAGGAAAAGAGATACCATAAAGAATTAAGAACTTATTTTGTGAACCGTCTTTATCATTTTTCCAAGAAGAAAAACTACATAGTAAGCATTTTAGGCATAGGGGAGATGAGTCAATAGTCACCCAAGCTAACTTTGTGTACCTACACCTTCGTAGGTGAGTGAAGAGCTCAAAGATAACACTTTCCTACATTTATAGAATAGTTTGTAGAACATATAAAGTGTGAGGTGGTCTAAAAGTGTCATTTTAAAACATTCGTGTTATGTCCACCCCCAATAGCCACTCACCAAAAAAAATAGTATTTTTTGCACAAATGGACCTATCAAAAACCAAGAAAGATAAAATATGATCAACAATTAGTGCATGTGTGATCGACTATTAGTACATGTGGTATCATTTTTGGGTTTTCTTATGTGAGGTAATTGGGGGGGCTAGGTAACATTGGAACTTGGGAATAAACTAGCTAGATTCCTCTAATATGTAAGTTGTATAAAGCACTATCTCATAATTGATTTTTTCTCTCTTTTCAGATTCAATTTTGGCTTCACAAGTTATTCCTACTTGTAGATCCAAATTCATTCCAACTAGTGAAAGTAAACCTAATTCAAATTTGGGTGTTTAACATTGGACAATGAAATATTTACATAGTGAGTGATATTCATGTGTTTCATTTTACACCAATGCACACACAAGAAGTCATGGCTACAACAATGATTTTAAAAAATGACATCACTAATCATGTAAAAAGGTCATTTTTACCACAAGTAACATCATTTTCTATAAATTCAAATTATAATGATTTAACTACCACTACAATGAAATCTTCTAGAAGTGACATCCAATTAAAAATTGTAAATCTTTAAGACACTTTTAATATTCCTTAAATATACTATTAATACTTATGTAAGCGAAAAATTTACCAAATAAAACATGAGAAATATTTTGAATAACTATTGACAAGTTCGACGTACCTATTGCACACTAAGGTGCGATTGCTAGTTTATCTAGTGTGTTATACTCGGCATTCCACCTTGGTTGGATCGACACCCTTTCCATTTCAGATCACGAAAAAGGTTCCCAGTGTGTTACACTTAGCATTTATTAGTTCCTGCAAGGAACTGATGTTTTTTTTTACCCCTGTCTATTTCTTTTTTTGAAAAAAAATCATATTCCTAAAGTTTTGGTCAGTATATTTATAAATTAATTTATAACAACATAAATTCTTTTTTCAGAGTGGTCAGATACTATTTTCCTAGCTATAAATCTTATTTTTTGAATTGGAAAATGTAAAAAAACAAAATCAGAAGGATAAAGATGTATTTAATATTCTTGTCAGCAATTGTCAGTAACTGGAAAGATGAGCAGATTTTGAAATGTGCAAGATCCAATTGTCTCACTGGACCCAATATACCTTCCATAAATGTGAGGGCTTGAGTTGATTCCTTTGAATTTTTTATACACCATCACGCTTTGCACAATCTAGAAAGATTGTTTTGTAGAAGACAGATTAGAATATTTGAGAGGAAATTCCTCATCTGTAGAAGAATCCTTTGCAGTCGCATTATGAAAAATGTATTGAGAGTGCGGAATGGATAATGATGGCCTCTATAGTGGAAAGTAGTGGAAATTGCACCTATCTTTGAATATTCCAATAGGGTAATGGGCTTGTGCAGGTGCAATTTCCACTACTTTGTCCTGCATTTGGTGTATATTGATGGGTTCGGTAAATCCATGTACCAAAATCTCTGAAGGCTCTTGGTCATTCTCATTTTCTAAATTAGTTTCTATTTCAGGAAGGTCGTAGTTTTTTTCAATTTCATTGTTTGTTTCTAGTGCTTGTTTCCACTCTTCATTGAGTTGTACGTGTTGAATTCTATATAGGGTGGTTGTTATCAATTGATGAAGAGCTTGCATGATAATATTTGGTCATAACATGCCTTTTTGGAATGCACTTTTATAATCCAAACGTTGTTTAAGAGAGAACAATTATTGTTCTATTAGTAGTTGATATTGGTAAAGCATTCTGTATAACATTGGTGTCAATAGGAACATTGATTATTGAACCAGTTAGGCCGATTTGAGATCTTTTGTAGCCTAATTCCCAAATTTGTACAAATGCAATGTGCAACAAGACTAGGCGCTCTTCTAATTGTGTTAACTTCTATACATATTGCAGTGGCTTGTTCATACAGATATTATGGGGTGTAACATATTGGGGAATCTTGTACTCTTTCAGTGCAATACTACATCTTCAACAAATGCAATTGATTGGTATACTTTCAGCTGATTTGGCTAATTTGCAATAGGTTTCCTTTTGTTTATTTGTAAATATTTTGATGTGATTTTTGAAGTACAATGTCTGACAAATAGTGCACATGTGTTTTGGAGTGTCTTCTATGGTTTTTGGAATAGATCAATTGGTGTGAATGATCTTTTCCTTTTGAGGCGCAATTGTTCATTATAATGGCTTCTGATGTGTTTTTTTAGCTGTTGAAGTGATTTTCATTGTTGTGCATTGTTTATTTGTTCATTATTTTTGTCTATTTTCAGTTGACTATTGCAGTCTATGTTGGTCTTGTTCAAGATTTGGTTAGTTGGTTTTTTTGAATTATATCTGATTTTTTGTTTAAGTCGGCGCAGACTGATTTGATGATGGCTTTGTGTAAGTTGTTTTCTACATTGCACTAATGGTTCAAAATGTCCATAGAGTGGATTTTCATCATGGAAAAGGAGCGAGTATGATTTTGTTCCACGTTGTTCATTGAAGTGTAAGTATTTCTTTCTAGTTGATGTTGACCAGACACATATTTCTATATTTAACCATTTTGCTATCCAATGAATACAAAAGACATCTCCCCAAAGGCCAACCTTAGTTTCAGTTGTTGTTGGTTTTGCAGATTTTAGCATTCTACGCAAATATGTGTCACGATCTTTGACTTCATGTAGCTCATATAAATATTGTGGATCTAGTTCATGGTTATAAGAATGAACTGCCTCTATTTCTTTTCTTTGAAGGTAGTTGAGGAAGTACGTTATAGTTCCTTTGTGTAGTTCTATTGACGTGTACCAATTTCCCAGTATAAGTTGTAATGAATCAAACAAGTAGTCTCCAACATTGTAAGTAAATGTTGGAATTTTGGATAGTCCTTCTTGCTATAGTGCTTCATCAATGTCATAATGCAGATTTCTTTTTCAGTTCTTGTATGTTTCTACATCTATGATTTCTTGGTTGTTTATTTGAACTTGACTGTGTGACATCATTTTTATCTAACCTATGGAATTTGTTTTGTTGGCAGCAGAAATAATGTTTTTGGATATTTGTTTCTTAATGATTACTATATGACAAAAAGTGATCCAAGGCACTAGAAAATGTAGATCTTACCTTCCATGTCCATGTGGTAGAGCTGCCTATATTTGACCCTTGCTGATGCACGACTTTTATTTCTAAATTCAAAGTTTGTGGCTATTTTATGGAAAATTAAAAGAGTCTATCAGTGCTCATATTCACTTACTGACATTGATGGACAAAAATTATAATGAGATTTAAAAAAATAAATTTGGAACCTTAATATTAAGACAATGCTTATCTTCAAACAGAAAATAAAAAAACTGGCCAAGTTTCCCTTCTTACATCTTATAAATGAAGTATGTTAAAAAGTAAGTGACATCAAGACTCGGATTAGTATACAACTTAGAAGAAACCATACACGTCATAAACAAAAAATGGTTAAGGCTTCAAATTTCTACAATCCATAATGTTATATTAAAAATCTTACTAAGGATTTCTTCATCGACATAAATAAAGAATGAAAGAAAACCAATTAACTTTAGCCCGGGCTAGTTGTGCAGAGATTAATAGAGGGCAAATCAAAAGTACGGTCATACAGACATCACGACAACTGAAAACTGAGCCATTTTTAAGGAAAAAAAGAAGAAAAAGCTCTCAAGAATATCTGCCATATTAATTAATTAATTAATATTCAATTTCCAAAAGCTAAACATAATCTATAATACATATTAAATTAATAAAATTAGGATAATAAATTGAAACAACTCAATGTAAAACGTAATGGTTAATTCAATGGGATAATATAATAAAATAATAATATATCGAGGACATAAATTAATAAGTAAAAGAAAAACTTAACAGCTAATTAAAGGGGATAATAAAATATTTAAATAATATATCCACCGCATAAAATAATAAATGAAATTGAAAGTGCAAAACTTGATAGATAAGCATTAAATATATCTTAACCATGTCATTGGGAGAAGTAGCCACGAAGTCTAAAAATATCTAGCTGCTAAACCCTAGGGTTAACTAACATTGGTTAGAATCAATAGCAAGAGGGGATATCAGAGAATATCTGTGACTTCCTATTGAAGGAAGCATCTATCATGTTACAGAATGGGTGAAGAAGCATCTAGGCGGTGAGCTTGTTTTGTTAAATCTTGCAGGGGAGGATGTGAGTGATATATTGATTCGAGTGAAATGGATTTTTCTATCCCTTCCATCTGCTGCCATATACCACTCTAAAGGTGGCGAGAAAGAGGAGAAAACTTTTAGTTTTTTATCTCTTGCCATCAATTTTGTTTTGGGGCTCTATTTCATCTTGGTGTAGTTCTTTTGTTTGTTGAATCCTCCACTTCACTAAAACACCAAATTTTGGAACAAGTGGAGTTTTGAAACATTTGTGAATGTGTGGGATTTTCTAGGTTAAATGTTTAGATCTGTTGCGGGCCGACAAAGATTTGGAAAAGAAGCAGAAGAAAGCAGAGTGTTTGAGGGTTTCATTTCAAATGTGTGCCATCGTTTGAAAACTCTTTTGTAGTTTGCCCTACAATTAGAGTAGGATGTAATCGAGATTGTAAGTTGTTTTGAAGGAGGAATTAATGCAAAGTGCGTATTCTCGTTGCGAGGATCTGTGAATTTGAGAGATACTTCCAAACAATTGGTTAACGATGGATTTTTAAATTTTTTATCTTATCATACCCAGCCATTAGATTGTGTTTTAGCTGTTATCAGTTGACCTTTTAGTTAACAATAAAATGTGTGTATATTAATGCAACAGGGATCTTTGGTTCGGGCCCTACGTTTCGCTAGGCAAATAAACCCTAGTCGATATGCCAACTATGAGAAAAACTTCTTTTTGGAAGCCACTAGAAAAGTTGACCAATTGCATGTAGCAACAAAAATTCTTTGAAAATCCAGCACACAGTACAAATAAGAATTCCTACCTCACAATAATCAGTGTGTTTGCCACAGTGAAGATGGAGCACAAATGGAAATCACCCAAAAGTTTTGGTCTCCAAAGATACCCTACAACATATCTATTTTAGTCAGTAATGAAACACTCAATGGCGGACATGAACAAAATGCAAAATGGAAGAATGATATTACAATGTAAAAGGAAAGTCAGTAATGAAACACTCAATGGCGGACATGAACAAAATGCAAAATGGAAGAATGATATTACAATGTAAAAGGAAAGTCAGTAATGAAACACTCAATGGCGGACATGAACAAAATGCAAAATGGAAGAATGATATTACAATGTAAAAGGAAAACTATTTACCTTAGACGAATTAAAATCCTCTAAAATTTGGCAAACCAACCAAGATGATGAAAATGACAACACTGAAGACACTGGAAGAAGACGATAACAATGACTGGCAAGAAGCATGGCACGTATTAAATTTAATGCTTCCACAAATCATTACATGCTCTTAATTACAATTGGCGAACAATCTAGAAAATATGTTTTTTTTTTATTGTGAGTGGCCTCTATCATCTATATGATTACATTTATTACGGGGATAATTTTGTAGGCCAACGTATGAGGGTAGATATTTTTTGAGCCGATTTAAAGTGTTAGAAATTTATTTTTTGCCTTACTAAAATTTGCAGTAGCCAATTACAACTCAGATAACTAATTTTATTTGTAAACAATAAATAGATGATAAATATCCAACCTTGGAAACAACCAATTGAGTTGAAATTTAATATTTCATTGTTATTGGTCAGAATCAAATAGTTAATTCCATCTAATCAATGCAATAGTATCCTACCATGCATGGCAGAACTAACAAGAGCTCTTTGTGAGCTGGTGTCCCTGCCTTTTGGGTTAATAGTAGGGTTATAGTTGTCAGCATGTAGTTTGTTTGTAAAAATTTAATTATAATTATAAGGTTGTATTTCTTCTATTTTAAACTAAGAATCACATGAATAGATTGTGACAACATGACATTATTCAATTCTGTCTTGTGACATTAAGTTTGTGTTACTATGTAGATGGTCTCTAATAGCTGGACATCTTCTTGGTCGAACAGACAACGAGATAGAGAATTACTGGAATACCCACTAGTTCAGAAAGATTGAAAAAAGAGAATCAAGAGCATCCCATGAAGAAAATTTTATTGGAAAAGCCAAATGTGCATCTCATGATCCCAAAAATGATCATCATGTTTTCAAAATTGCTCTTGTGAGAACAATTGTATCAAGAATAGAGAATCTCCACAAAAGAGGTCTAAAAAGGAGTATTTCAGATCATAGCATCAAATGGCGTAGTAGTAGTAATACAAACATTTCCAAGTCATGGTGTGAGTTATGAACAGATGAATTAATGGCAAATGAGTTGGTAAAAATTCAAAGTCTCGGCCGATTGAATCTAATGAGAAAATATCTCACTTTCTTACTCCCAGTTTAATAGATGACCAATTCCCACATTCTGTTGAAAATGAACTTAATACACACAATACCTCATCAAATTTAAATGAGATTTCTTATGATATTTGTGATCTCTTCTCACCTTTGAATGTATTCTCAAATGGTTTCAGAATAGGAGACTCATAATCAAGGCAGATAAATGGTAAAGAGCAAATATATGGTCTACAAAATGGTTCTTTTATTTGAGACTGCAGTTGACATATTACCATAGTAGGCAAGGAAAACTAAGAAAATGAAACAAACATTTGCAACCGTGGTTCAATGGATATTGTCCTTAGCACAATGATGTGCAACCAATGAGGAGAAAGAATGAATGAAATGATTTTAATGGTGGACATGTTTGGTGTTCAGATTTGAACCTTTGATATTAAAAATTAGCTCCTCCATTAACCCCAAAAAAATTAATGGAAACTAACTATACAGCTAGCACATGCAAAAAATGCCAAAGAAGACACATGGGTTGGATTGTTTCGTTCTGGCAGATTCATGAGCCATTTTCCATGTTTCATAATTCTACTTGTTTTACAAAATTGAACCCCACAACCCAAAAAGTTATTGATAATTTCACTCTAATCCAATGCACAAATTGTTGATTCAATAATGCTTTGAATTCACCAGAAAACTTGCGAAAAATTTGATCAGTCGTTTAAAAATTGTTCAGGGCAATGACTTTGAGGAACATTGGGTTTGTGGGAGACGAAGATAAGGTTTTGTGACTTACCAACTACGTGTAAAGTGACTCAGTAGAAATGCATTGCCCAATTTGACTTAAGATTTTTACAAACTAGATATGACAAAGGTTGATTTTCATTTATTTGATAAAAATATATTTTAAAAATTAGTTCATAATTTAAAGTTCATATAAAAGCACAATTTATTTTTAAAAATGTACAAATCTTATTCAAAACAAAAAAAAACAAAAAAAAAAAAGCAGCCTAATGTTACGACTTACATAAATAATACTAATAACAATATTACTAAAAAAACTCTATAAATAATTGATTTATAATAATATTAAATTTAATTTTTTTTATTAAAACATCAGTTCATAATCAACTATGTAAAGTTGACATCATAAATTAGTACTCCTACGGTGCAGCCAGCCAACGCATGGATAGAATTAAATTGGAAATGCTATTTGGAGCACATTAGCATGTCTCATACACATGTACATAGGACAAGTGTAGATATATGAAATTTATTGATAAATTTTAAAAGTTAGTATAAGAATATAGATTATTGATTTTATGTAAGTATACTATTTGATATAGAAAATAAAATAGTAGAGTACGTCTAAGTTAGTTTTATTAGCATTCAAATTTATTACTCGTATAAAAATAAATATATATTATATAATCAAAATTGAAATTGAAATGAAAAAAGAGCATTCAAAATCAAGTGGGCCCATATGGGGTTCCTAAATCTTCAAGTCGTGGCTTTCACAGGTCTGAACCCTCCATAAAAAAAAAAATTGAAATGAGAAAAAGATGACTCGGTATATAGTAACAAACCTTATTTTTAAAAAGCGCAGTGAAATAAATCAACATGAGATTACCAATTGGTTGTCACCAGGTTCCATTCTTGTTATTAAATTTATAATTTCCCTTGCAAAATGAATAAATGTGTATCCCAATGCAAGATTTATGGTAGGATGGTGTCTCCGTTAGCTAGCTGTTGAATAATGATTTCATGGATTTGATTGAGAACATAGAGTAATATGTTTATTAGATGTCAGTCTACAATGACAGGCAATAAAACTAATTCCAACGTGATTCGTTAACCAAAGGAGCAACTAATCTCAGTTCTTGATGATCTACTCACTGTATAGCAAAACAATAAAACAAATTGGAAAGAGGATAAGGACGTGGACTCGTTTGTTTCCCATCCCCATTTAAGGACTTATTCCCATCAAATATCTCTGGAAATTATTTGTTGCCAATCAAATCCCCAGCCATAGAGCACCGTAGCACTTCTCCTCAACATCTTAATTTGCCATTAAGGAATAGTATCGAACAGGTATATTTGGGATTGTATGATGTTGTGTTGTAAATGTTTCCTGATATGACCACACTGTGATGTCGTAGCCAGTGGGTACGAACCTAGATTTGTAGAAGAATTTTATTTTATTGAACTTTGACCAGTAAATGAGTCTTCAAATCGCCTTATCTTCCTTACTCAGAAAATGTGACTCCACGATTCAAAATGGAAAAGAAACCATGGCACTGTTCCAAATTTCGAATGAATTTGAGCGACCGCAATACATTTTCGTCAAATTGTACTACCGCGGGGTCCCTACATGACTAACGGTACGGGAGAGTCTGCCGCGGGGTCCGTGCATGGGAGGGGCAGAAGGAAGCAGACGGAGGGGAAACGGCGTCATACCCAGCCAGTCGAAATAACTGGCTGGGTAGCCGTTGCCTTTTAAAACATCCAACATGTCTCTACGCACGTGTCTCCACACAAAATGAGGCCCCACTTCTGCTAGCCGACCTAGGGCCTTTTTCCAAGGTGAGCGGCCTTAAAGGAGAAGCAAACAATTAAATTCCTGACCTAAGTCAGAGCAGGTCAGTGCTAAATACACTAGGAAATTTAGGAAAGCGTGAGAAGGGGAGATGGGAAGGTGGGTCCCCTCCCTCCCTCTTCCCATTCAATGTTTTTTTTTTTTAATTTTCCAAGTGAAGGTCGCCTATTTTATAGGTCAGCACCTCTTGGTTTAATTATTATTTATTTTCCTTGTTTACTATTTTAGTGTTTATGTCTCTTTCAATTATCAAGTTGACCCATACTAGGGAATTGACTCCTAATTCCTTTCAGACTACCTATTTTAAAATGATATTAATTTGTACATAAGATAACAATTACCTTGGATTTTATTTTATTTTGTTTTCTTTCATTTAGGAGATACCTTGGCATATTTCCTTATTATTTTAATAGTCTGTATTAGTTGGGTAATATTTCCATTTCTCCATACAAATTCTAGTGAATAAAATGTGCACTTATAGCTAGTTATATTTTACATCTTATACATCCAATACCATCTATTTGGTTTTCTTCCTCTATAGTCTAGGGTACTCATAATAACTTATTACAATGATACATTAGGGGTTACTAGATATGTTAAGATAGTCTATATTAATGAACTTATTGATTGATTTGGACAATATCTCCATACAAAAACACATATTAAAAACATGACAGAAGTCTTATATGAACAAAACGATTATTCTTATCTTGTGAATAATGAAATTTGGTAAACCATTTGCTCAAGATCTAACATTGTATTCACATGCAAGGATCCATTTCAATGATGCATATACACTTATTATTCAAGAGAGTTGAAATGATGATATCATTCCATGAAACTAATTCTCCTAATATGGCTATTCTTCTATGATAATTAATTTCAATCTTGCAATCTGCATAGAAGTATAGGAGCTCAATAACTTTAAGAAACAAGATAAATTATCTACCTACACACAATACATGCTTCCTCCAATAGTTCTTACAATGCACAAAAGGTGGTGAAATCTTCATAGTATGACAACACAATGGAAATTCTATTCACTAAACATAGATGTTTCACCAAATCTCCTTGTCAATGAGAAGCAATAACACTACTCTTTCAAAACATTTAAATGCCCACAACAAGATGGAGTTTTCTCATAGCCTCAACTCGAATACAACAAAGAAAATCTTCATCTCCTATGCACATGGAAAGATAATAAGAGCTCCATTTTTTTGAGATCATCCAATAAGGACCTACAAATGAGAGATAAAAATGATGAACCATGGAGGCTCACCTCCCAACCTAGGCCTTAAGAAGGCCACCCCCGTGCCAGGGGAAACAAGACTCAACCAGGATATATTCAAACAACATCACAATAAAAAGAACTAACATGAATACCATAGTTTAGCAACCCAATTCCAATCCCCAACCAAGGCTTGTACAATTATTCATAGATGGAATCATAAACGTTAGGTGAAGGTGGGCTCTTCAAGGAGGAGAATGCCATATCCTTGTGAAACAACAAATCTTGCAATTTCTATATTCCAATAAGGTTTTCAAGAAACATGTCACAACAAGGCTATCAATAACACATGTCTCAACAAGGCTATCAACACTTACTCCTCTTCACATATCCTCACTTATACCTCCCATATAAAAATAGAAAGGCATATGGCTTAAATGGAGCCTATACTCCATGAAAACTATCCCCTCTCCAAGAGAAGGATTTCTCAACTCCAATTGTAAAGCCCAACTAACCCCTTCAACCCAAGGCTTCTCTTCCCTCCCAAGGGTGAGTGAAGCCTTCACACCCAACACAACATTCAATCCACCACAACAAATTTAAGAAACAAGATCAAATGCAAGTAAATCCAACATGCTCATTTCCATACACAACAACTACTACATACATCACATGCAACACATAAGCCTTACAAGAACACTCTTACAATCTTCATTATTCAACTTTCAAGAGATAATAAAATTCATGGCATGAAGCACTAACCTCCCTCCAAGCTAATGGCTATGAAATGGTGATGAAGAGCTTCCCTCCCTTGGCTCCCATGTTTTCTCCTCCAAAACCCTATATATCTCTACAATTAGAGAGTGGGTGAACAAAAACTAAATTTGGCACAAGCTCCCTAAAAGGACCTCCACTTCCATCCCCACCTATCCCTCTTACACCCTTGTACCTTTCTACCAATAGGAATTTAACCAAGTGGTGGGATGAGGAAAGAAGTCATGTGACACTCTGATTTTCGAATAGGCTTGAAAATGACTAGTTTAGAGGGTCTCCTAAGTTCCCTAGGCCAACTTATGGTTATATTTAGACCCTCAACCTATACTACTACCATGTGGGTAACTTATTTTCACCAAAATGACACCTGGGAACCACTTTTAGGCCCTCTAAAGTTCCTATCAAATTTAATTTGAATTCCATCATGAAGGTGACTCATCCTAACACTCTCAAAGGTGGGCTAACTTAATTTCATAATGGGATTAAGTTTAGGTTAAGTGACTCCATGCCCAAAATCCTACATGAAATTTCATTTACACATAAACAACACAAGTGTCAAATGAAACACACACACATTAAATACTTACACATCACGATGACATGTCGCTAATTAACTATGATCTTTAAACTTATAACACCCATGCATAATCACATTACAAAATAAACACATTACAATGAGGTTTTGAATCTTCCAAAGATTCACCTTGGCTTTACTGTGTTCACATAGGTTTGAACCTTGTTTCCCCAAATAATTTCCATGGTTCAATTTTCCTGCACACTCAACTTAAACTTCAGTAGCCCAATGAAATAATATATAAATACATACAGATAAGTGCATAGTAACCCAATATCACATAATTCGCATTAACATGTACAATTAACTTTCATCTAATCATTTCCATTTAATTTTCAAAACATTGAAATAAAAAATATGGGTATCAATAGTTATCTTTCTTAACATAACCAATTATCATTCTAAATATTATCACAACTCTTTCGAACAAAACAATGAAACTCTAAGGTCCTCTTTACTAAATCATGAAAACATATCAATTGGATCTTAGCTTATATGTCCTAAGTGAAAATCACTAATATGCAAAATTGTTAACTAGTATCCTTCGAATCAAGTTATACATAGAAAAATTCCTAACAATATCTCTTTATCACATTACGAGGGGTTTGTGTGTGAGTTTATAGGGTTAATTCCTCAGACTGTTAGAATGTTCCCATAATTATGTCATAATAATTTAAAACCAATTTTTGAATGTAACTATATGTCTTGTTGACATTATAACCTACATTCATTGTTGTTCTCACTAGAGTGAATGTTAGTTTATCTTTCCTAATTACCTTGGAGATCATACCTTGAATCTCATGACCAGGTTCTTAGCTTGAACATATTGAGTCTCATTTCATGTGTTCTTATCAACCTAATGTTATTGGATAGGATATCAACCTTATAATAATCAAAATCTACATCAGTCTCTAATAAGATCTCATAAATCATCATTAATAACAAAATTTAAATCATGACCTAATTAACTCCTAACCATAGTCATTCCTGATGGTTGAAAATAGGATACGAGTGTGGGCCTTGCATCCTCCCCCCCAAGCTATCAACTTGCTCCTGGAAGTCTTCCATAATCAAGGACACAACTTACATATATAAGGCTTACCTTGATCTAACATAATTGTCCCAATTAGGCCTTGCCTTAATATCAGCTCACATTCTTAACAAATTTACATATAATCAAAATATAGATTTATAAAATATTGTCCCATAGCTCATGGAGGGATAATTCTTCTTGAAATTGATTAAATTGCTATTGATTTGTTCAAGTTTCATCCTAAGTTAGGGTACCTACCAATACCTAATATAAATATATTTGTGCTAACTTCCTTCTAGATGGATAGGGTTGTTTTCATTTATACCTAGAATGTTCAAGCTCATTGCAGCATTCCCAATCTCTTGGAGTTAAGAATGGTTTATCATGAATAATGTATTCAATAGCTATTTTCGTAATTATACCTTTTTGGTTGTTAGATTGGTCCTTTTTGTGGTGTAGTCTCATTACCTTTGTCAACTTGTTTAATCAGTGCCATTTCCATTTACAAGTTGGTGTTACTTGTCTACCTATCTCCTCCTATGTTGTACCTTAGTTGGCATACTTACTTGATTTCCTCTCTCTCGATTGGTTATTCTAATTTTAGGGTTTTCTTTATGTGTTGGTAGCTTGGGATCTTATATACTATGTCTTGTTTGGGTAACTATTCATTTACCAATGTCATCATATTCTTCATTAGTTCTTACCGACTATCTTACTCCTTATTAGTTTTCGAGTCACTCTCTCACCTTAGCACTGACAAGGTCTATGATGATAGTCCAAGATCAACTTATTGGCAAAGGGTTGATATCTGTTGTTAAAACTTTAAGAATTTTACTGGTTTTTGTTTAACATCAAGATCCACTTACAAGTTTGCAATTGTAGACACTCAATGGTACGGTGTTCTTCTGGCTACATCTTAATTGAGAAATCTAGCCATTACCCTATTGGTTTGGTATACTTATTAGATATTAGTCAAAATAGCATTGTGTATCCTTCAACTTCCAACCCTTATAGTCTTATCACTTTCAATGCCTTTACCTAAGGTCCTTAGCATGGTGTGCTATAGAGGTCTACTCGTCGAGGGTTAAGGTATTTCCATGTTTATAGGGTTGAACAAAATCACATCTTATGATAATGAAAAGGATGGTTTTCAAATTTCCTCATGATGGTTGTCAAGAATTCTCCCTGATATGATTGACTTATAAATCATAAATACAACACACTCACATAAAAATGCCTCATAAAATAACTTTAAAAAAATAAAATCATCAATTAAACATAAGTGTGGCCACAATGGTAAATCTTTCATTTTAAACAAGTCATATCTCAAGGCAAAGGGGACCATTCCAAGAAATCATCATAAATGAACGTTCCACAATATTACTCAAAATATGCATATATTGAAAACAACAATAATTCATGACAATTCAAATTCTCAAAGGCGTTGCAATCGTACCAGGGTCTTACTGATGGAAGGAAGAGGAAAGGTTGTCCTATAGTTACATTGTAAATTAAAGATATGCAGAAATGATTCCCTTGTAATTTTAGTCCTTTTCGAGGATAGGTCACAAGAGTGATCTACACCCTCATTTCTTATAGGTTGCCGAATTTAGGAATTCATTCCTTAATTTCTTATGTTTTCTTACCTACCTACCCATTACTGTCAAGAATTGTTAGATGTGGTCTAGGGCCAAATTTTTCACCCAACTTACATTGATGACCCTTGGATGAGAATAGGAATATGATTGGTGTCACTTATAATAGTTCACTAATAGAAAGATCAATGGGGGTACCTCTTATACCTCTATCACACCTTCTTTCAAGCATCATTTGGGTGTATCGATACTTTTAAGAATGGTTCTATCATTCAATATCATGTTAGCCTAGCATTCCTTAAGGTATTGTTGATATGATGAGGACTATTCAGTCTTGTTGAGCTTTTATATCTTTCAAGCTATAGTGCAGTTTGAGAAAGATAGTAATAACCAAGTGATAGTTTGTCACTAAGTTGCAAGGTGTTGTTGAGTAATGACAACATTTTGAGTGGAAACTTGGCTTGCAAGTTCCATTGGTTGTTGTTGAAAAACATTAATGCTCTCTGGGTTACCCCAGTTGGTGAGTATATATGGTCATGTTATCCATCCTGATTTAATGGTGATGTAGGGGGTGAAGGGTCCTATTTGGTTGTAGAAGTATATTCTATAATGAAATAGATGTACCATGTTATACCCAATGCTATTTATCCAAATGTGTGTTGTTATTTCTATTATTTGCATATTTTATTGTTCCCTTGTGGGTTCAGTAGGAGAATTATATTTATCAGGCATCACTTCTAATGGAGTTCTTCACGTGTGGTTTCTATCACTTAAAATATAAGGTTTGTGTTAAGATAATCAAAGCATAATATTTTACCTTATTGTAATCATATTAATCCTTACTCCATTATACTACATCATGGGGGTTTCCTATCACAATTCTATAAGTTACCATTCTTATCGTTCTCATTACCCTCATTAAGAGCATTTTTCTCGAAGAACCAAAGTCCATATTTTACAAGGGTTTTTGAGTTCTTACCAATACCTAAACATCATCAAGATGAGCTACCACCCATTCAGTACTGAATGTTGGTATGGTTTAAGAAGAAATAATTTTGTGTATGCCGAGATTTGGAATCACTAAGTTGCATAGCTATTGAGAGGGGGTTACATAGAGTTCCTTTTAAATTTTAACTTCCCCAAGGTCAAGATAATAGCCTATCATATCTTAATCCTTAGTAGTTTTAAATTGTTACCATAAGAAATTAGTGTTATCCATTTAGGGTATTCAATTCCTTTGCCAAAAAGGTAATAATACTTATTACAAGTCTATATCTTAGGAGGCCTATCTCCTTTGCAATATGGTATATGATATTATGACAACTTGCAATTGTACCTTTATTTGTGGGCTCTTTAATGCTTAGTGTTGTATAACCTAGGGCTCTGATACTAGAATGTCATGCCCTAACTTTTACAAGGTCAAAAGCACAACCACAACAACAAAAAAAAAGTATTTATTTATATATTTATTTTAAAGACCACTTCAGGAAGTCGAATCTTGGCATATGCATTTTCAACTAGGTTATAGAAAAGTTAGGTGTTCAACACACATCCACTCAAGCTATTCAAGTAGCGGTTATGCTCATAACAAGTTGCATACAATTATTGGGAGTGATCTCTATATAGTTTGGTTGAATGTCCAATATAATTTGCCCTCCAGATTTAATGACTCAATCTGTCGATACAACAACAATAAGTTGGTTGGAAGAAAATTTATTAGGATCTATTAGTTTGTCAAACATGACATATAGAAAATAGTAATGATCTCTACATGGGTGTCTTCGTACAAGGTTTGATGGACTAATCATTGATAAAAAGGGTATCCAATAAGGTTATTATCCTGACCTTAAATATATGGTTGCATTAGTAAAGTATCATGTGAGAATCTATTCTAAACAAGGATTCATAGTCACATTGATTGAAATGGTTATATGTGACAGCGTCCATATTCATGTTGGACCTCGAACTCTATTAATAAGGTAGGGTTACATTATCTGATACTCTTGTAATAAGATGCATGCATATTTGTCTCTTGTATCTCATCCTAATTACTCAAGTATAGTTCTAAGTCCTATAGATAACATATTGATGGAAGATTAATTTTAAGGAGATATTATATCAATGGTGTACTCACCCTAATCCTACAAATGAATTACTATTAGCGCCAATGCATGCACTTTTTGAGTTCTTATATACAATCCCCAATATATGCATTCCAAGAATTAACTAAGCACATCATATGAAAACATAATATATTACATTTCTAATTCAACCCAATGTTTCTCATTACAATTAAATAAGTGTATATAGAATGAGTTATACCTATCTAGGTTGACATTCTTATTAGCTTCATTAAGCAAGTGTAACCCAAGATTACAACTTGTACATTTAACATGATATCTATGAATATGTATTTATAATGTTCGATCAAACTATATATATAATACTAGAATGTGTCTACTTACATTTGTGTATATGTCTATATAAAGTTCTATACAATTACTTTTTGCGTGCCGCACATTCTTTTATAATAACCTCAAAGTATTCTATATTTTCATTATATTATTATTATTATATTATACGAATATTATATAATACAATTGATATTTACTATACACCGATTTCAATCAACTAAACCACAAGTTTATGCATCTAATAATTCTAAATTCCACCAAAGGAAAATAAGCCTATACTCTACTTATCACTTTATCATTTATATATGCCTTACTACTAGCTACTTAATACTCCCTACCTTAACCCATCTATCTTCTACTAACTACACATAATATTATAATATCACTCATTAACACTAATAGCTTTCTAACTAACTAATAATTACAGCCCTATACTTAATATTCTAAACCCTTACCAAGCGCTCAAAACATGCCACCACCTTTTAAAACATCCAACATGTCTCTACACACATGTCTCTACACAAAATGAGGCCCCACTTCTACTAGCCGAACCAGGGCCTTTTTCCAAGGTGGGTGGCCTTAAAGGAGAAGCAAACACAAGTATCAACATGTACACACACACACACACACACAAGTGTCAAATGACACACACACATTAAATACTTACACATCACGATGACATGTTGCTAATTAACCATTATCTTTAAATGTATAAAACCCATGCACCATCACATTACGAAATAAACACATTACAATGAGGTTTTGAATCGTCCAAAGATTCACCTTGGCTTTACCGTGTTCACATAGGTTTGAACCTTGTTTCCCTAAATAATTTCCGTGGTTCAATTTTCCTACATACTCAACTTAAACATCAGTAGCCCAATGAAATAATATAGAAATACATATAGATAAGTGTAGAATAATCCAAAATCACATAATTCACATTAACATGCACAATTAACTTTCATCTAATCATTTCCATTTAATTTTCAAAATATTGAAATAACAAATATGTGTATCAATAGTTATCTTTCTTAACATAACCAATTATCATTCTAAATATTATCACAGCTCTTTCCAACATAACAATGAAACTCTAAGGTCCTCTTTACTAAATCATGAAAACATATCAACTGGATCTTAGCTTATATGTCCTAAGTGAAAATCACTAATATGTGGACTTGTTAACTAGTATCCTTCGAATCAAGTTATACCTAGCAAAATTCCTAACAATATCCCTTTATCACTTTACGAGGGGTTTGTGTTTGAGTTTCTAGGGTTAATTCCTCAGACTGTTAGAATGTTCCCATATTATGTCATAATAATTTAAAACTAATCTATGAACGTAACCATATGTCTTGTCATCATTATAACCTAAATTCATTATTGTTCTCACTAGAGTGAATGTTAGTTTATCTTTCCTAATTACCTTGGAGATCATACCTTGAATCTCATGAATAGGCTCTTAGCTTGAACATATTGAGTCTCATTTCATGTGGTCTTATCTTATCGACCTAATGTTATTGGATAGGGTATCAACCTTATAATAATCAAAATCTACATCAGTCTCTAATAGGATCTCATAAATCATTGTGAATAACAAAATGTTGATCATGACCTAATTAATTCCTAATCATATTCATTCCTTATGGTTTAAAATAGGGTATGAGTGTGGGCCTTACAAAATCCTAGAGAAAGAAGGAAACTCCTTCAAACAAAAATTGTAACCTAAAACTCTTGTGTTTGTGAAGAGAAATCTTCAAAATCTAACCTACAGTTATCATGTTCTTCCTCTATTTTGTCTCTAGATCACACAATAGTTCTCTTAGTCTATCTCTATGATTTGTGCATAGAAGTTAAAAACCCTAACTCGTTCCTCTCATATTCCATTTTCCTCAATAGACAAAGCTTTGTTTACCCATGGAGTCAAATAAATTCAATTGTGCTCTTGTGAGGGGAGGGGTTGGGGAGATAGGTTACTTTGTTTCTCCATTGAGTCACATTTCAAATACTAACAAAACTAACAAATTGGTAGCAACGAACATACCTACTTTTAGAGCTTCCAATTTCGAATATGTTATTAGAACACTCATGAAGATGAACTAAGTTGAAAATATTTGCATAATAATTTTAAATCAATGTTGTAATATATTTTGTTGCCTTATGAAGGTTACCCAATTCATGCTTAATTTCCTCAATATGTTCCTTTCTATGTTTATACTTGAGAAAATTTAAGAAGAATTTTGAGCTCTCATTACTGTCCTTGGCCTAGTGTGTTCTAGCTCTAATTTTAGCACCTTGACCCTTATAACTATTTGTTCTTCAAATTTGAGTTTCTAAAGAAGTTATAGAGGTTTGCAAATTTATATCGTTATGTGATGTTTAAGTTTTCCTTTTGGAGATTTCTCTTTACATTGATGTTTCCAAGTCATTCTTCTCCAAAAGGCATGTAGGAGTTCAACACATCATGAAATAGCATAGTACCAACATTACCTATGAGAATATCCTTCTTTAGGCTTAGGGATAGAATTCCAAAGACCTACTAATATAGCCACACAATAAGGGTTTTTTAATATATGAGGTACTAAGCTTGTATGATGTATTGACTCATTGTTAGTATTGAGTACTAAGCTTGTATGAAGTGTTGAGAAATGATAGGGAGATATCCTAAAAGAGTTGAAGAATAATCAAATTTTACATAAAGGCCATGGGGATCTTGGATCTCCTATAAATTAGGGGAGATGTAGAACCGATCATGTTTTATTGGCTTTCTATCATCTTTGAATCTATCATTAGACCAAGTGAACCAACTATTTTCATGGCTATGAATTTTGTAATGTGCAAGATCTACATTTGCCAATTGTGTTGCAACAGTATAGCCACTTATCAAATTCTCCATTACTCAACTCGGCAGTGATCAACTAGTTACAATCATTTTGATATTGAGCCATGTTAAAATCACTTCTTATAACCCAATTAGCATTAGAAAAAAATTTTGCCATCTAATCCCATAATACTTCTTTCTTTTATGCAAGTATAAGCACAAAAAAAACAAAATCCAATGGGTTGTCCATTAATAAAGGTGTCAGCCAATATATAGTTATTCACCCAAAGAGAAAACCCAATGATAGCCCCTTGAGTCCTACCTTCCCTATGCGATGCAAAAATTGATGAAGTGTCTCTCCATATGTGGAATAGAGAATATAAAAGAAATATATCATTACTTTTTTTTTGGATAGATACAATATCAAGTTTCTAATAAAATATTATGCCCTTTATATTTGCAATGGGGAAGAGACAACTCACTTACCTTCCAAGACAAAATTTTGAAATTCATGGCAAAGAGGAGGTAATGAGATCATCCTCTCTAGGAAATGCTACTTAATGTTTGTCTACAACAATTGATTAATTACTTGTATTTGTGATGCAGGCAAGAGGGGGAAGAACTAGGGCCAAAGGCTCACCCAGCTATCCAAACCACCCTGCAAGATTTAACACAACGAAAACAAACACAAAGAATAGAAACCAAAGGAGAGAGAAGAGAAAATAATTCTATTGATTCATCAAAATATCTTCATACATGCCCAGCTATGAGGCCTTCTGGGTTACAGCCAATTATAATACATTCAGTTACAAAGATCCAACAGCAAATTTGCACTTTCAGTTCTGCTCCCTAATCTGCTCTCTCTAAAACTTCTTCTCTCAAAAAATTAACTAAATCTAAGCCTAAATACTCTATTTTTACTTTCCAAAATGGCTTACAGATCATTCTAGAATCATTACATAAGAGGAAGGCTGACCCAACAATGGTCTGGACTCATCCCAAGAAAAGATCTTAACATAAGTGTCACGAACGAAATAAATCTCGCAAGTTAGCTCACAAGATCATGTCCAAATATTGACACTCAACATACACTGGGTAACTTGGCACATGAAGAAACACTCAGCATGCACTGAGAAACTCAGCACATGAAAAAACACTCGGCACACATTAGGTAACTCAGCACATGAAGACACACTTGGCATACACTGAGTAACTTGGCACATGAAGAAACACTCGGCATACACTGAGTAACTCGGCACATGAAGAATCACTTGGCATACACTGGGTAACTCTACACATGAAGGAATGCTATAGTAACTCAACACATGAAGGAAAATAGGGTTACTAGGCACATTAAGAAAACAAGGTTACTAGGCACATGAAGAAAACAGGGTTACTAGGCACATGAAGAAAATAGGATTGCTAGGCACATAAAGGAACTACTAGGTGAACAAAATGACCAAGATAACAAGGCAACCCAGGATGCTCCTACATCAGACAACCGGGGTTGAAAGAAATGATTCTCTTGAATTATTGAGATGTCCCAACCTGAGCTGAATCCAACTCAAATTGAGAAATCCATGAAGCATCTTCAATAGGTCTGTTCTTCCACTTCACCAAATATTCATAGTAATATTTTCCTCTTGTACTCTTGCCAACTCTCTGATCCAATATTTGTTCAACTTCCTCAATCTATTTCTTAGGATAATCATCTGGTATAACAACTCCATCCTCTAACTCCTGATACTTATACAAATCAACAATATTAAATATAGGAGATATATCCATGTCATCAGGTAACTCAACTTCATAAGAATTACCACTATCAAAATTCTTCGGGATCTTACAAGGTCCAAATTTCTTCATCTTCAACTTGCTATGTGTTCCAATTGGGAATCTTCCTTTCTTTAGATGAACCATCACCTCATCACCAACTTGAAAATCATGGTGTCTTCTAGACTTATCAGCATTCTCCTTATACTTCTGATTGCTTTGTTCCAACCTCAACTTCACTTCCTTATGCAAGGACTCCATAAAATCAGCAAATTCTTCTCTTGCAACACTTTTATTTTCTTCACCAACAACATCTCTCAAATCTAATATACCTCTAGGATGCATTCTGGTAATAATCTCAAAAGGTGTCTTCCCTGTACTCCTATTCACAAAATTTTTATATGCAAATTCAGCTTGTGCCAATACCATCTCCCAATTACTCGGCTTATTCCCAACTAAATATCTTATCAAATTACCCAAGCTTCTATTCACAACCTCTATCTGTCCATCTATTTGTGGATGGAATGTAGAACTAAACTTCAATTTATTACCCATCTTCTTCCACAAATTCTTCCAAAAATAACCAACAAACTTACTATCTCTATCTGAAATAATGCTTCTTGGTAATCCATGTAATCTCACAATCTCTTTAAAGAAAAGTTTAGGAACATGCTCAACATCTGATGTCTTCTTACATGGTATAAAATGAGCCATCTTAGAAAATCTATCCACTACAACAAATATGGAATCATACCCTTTCACTGTTTTAGGCGATCCAAGAACAAAATCCATACTGATGTCAGTCCAAGGTTTCTCAGGAACAGTAATAAGTGTATACAAACTAGTATTTTGACTCACTCCCTTTGCAACTTGAAAAACTCCACAACTATTTACAAATTTCTGAACATCCTTATACATTTGTGGCCAATAATACTTCTCTTTTAGCAAACTCAATGTCTTATCAATTCCAAAATTTCCAGCTAATCCACCACTATGTTTTTCCTTAATCAAGTTCAACCTTATAGGACTTCTAGGAATACACAACTGGATGCCTTTGAACAACATAACTTCTTGAATGAAATACTCATCATACTTACTTATGTGATCTATCAAATTTGGTGCTCTGCACTCTCTCCACACCTCAGAAAAATTAGGATCAGCATCATATAACTCTTTCATCTCATCAAAACCAAGAACTTCAACCTTCATTTTAGTCAACAAAGAACGTCTTCTACTCAATGCATCAGCAACTTTGTTAGTAACTCCACTCTTAGTCTTGATCACAAAAGTAAAACTCTACAAATACTCAACCCACTTCATATGTCTTTGATTCAATTTATGTTGACTTCCCAAGTATTGTAAAGCTTTATGATCAATATACAAAACAAACTCCTTACGCATCAAATAATTTCTCCACTTCTTCAATGCTTGAACAATAGCATAAAACTCTTGATCATACATAGAATATTTCCTTTTAGCATTATTCAACTTTTCACTAAAGAAAGAAATAGGCTTACCTTCTTGACTTAATACAGCTCATATTGCATTACCACTTGCATCACATTCAACTTGAAATACTTTGTTGAAATCAGGTAAAGCCAATATAGGTAATTCAGCCACCTTTATTTTCAAAGTTTCAAAACTCTTATCAGCTCCATGTGTCCACTTGAATTTATTTTTATCTCCCCTCATTGTTTCAGTCATAGCATTACAAACATCACTGAAATTCTTTATAAAATTTCTGTAAAAACTAGCCAAACCATGAAATGATCTTACCTCACTCACATTCTTAGGTGTAGGCCATTCCAAATTTTCTTTAACCTTCTTAGGATCCATCTTCAATCCATTAGCTGAGATCACAAATCCTAGATACACAATCTCCTCTTGCATAAAAGAACACTTTTTCAGATTGATCAACAACTTTTCCTCTTTCAACCTCTTTATACTTGTCTAATATGCTCAAGATTTTCTTCCTTAGTCTTTCTAAATATCATAATATCATCCAAATAAACAATCACAAATTTACCCAAGAATCTTTTCAGAACTTCATTCATCAACCTCATGAAAGTACTAGGTGCATTAGTCAAACCAAAAGGCATAACCAACCATTCATACAAACCATCTTTTGTCTTGAAGGCAGTCTTCCATTCATCACCTTCTTTGATTTTGATCTGATGATAGCCACTCTTCAAATCAATCTTGGTAAAATACTTTGCTTCACTCAAACAATCCATTATGTCATCCATCCTTAGCATAGGAAACTTATATTTCACTATTATCTTGTTAATGCCTCTAGAATCAATACGCATTCTCCATTCTCCATTATTTTTAGGTGCTAATATAGAAATTAGAGCACATGGACTCAAGCTTTCTCTGATCAAACCTTTCTCCAACAATTCATGCACTTGTCTGTTAAGTTCTTCATTCTCTGCAGGTGTCAATCTATATGGTGCTTTGTTTAGAAAACTAGCTCCAGGGATCAGATCCATACAATGATTTATACTTCTTACTGGAGGTAAACCATTAGGAATATCATGAGTAATAATTTCTTTATACTCATTCAACAACTCTACAATTTCTTATGGCACTCGGTCAATACTACCATCTGTCATTCGGTCACCACTGACTAGCACTCGGTTAACACTATTTTCTTGCACTCTGTCTCCATTGACTAAACTCAATTTTCTTGGAATTATAGCAAAACAAACTAATTCTTCTTCACTTCCTTTTCAAATTTTTTCCCATTAACCATGCAAATTTTTATAGCAGTACAATTAACCTCATCTGGACTTTTGATCAAAGGCAACAATGTTTGTTTCTTCCCATTTACCCAAAGAGTATATTGATTCAATCTTCCATCATGTACAACATATCTATTATATTGCCAAGGTCTACCCAACAAAATATTACAACAATCCATGGGCATAATATCACACAAAACTTCATCAACATAATGTCCAATCTTTAATTTCACAAGGCATTGCTCACTTACCAATATCTTATGCTCATCTTTGATCCATGAAACATGATAAGGTTTGGGATGTTTCAGCCTCTCCAACTGTAGCTTGGTAACCAATTCTTCTAACGCTAGATTTGTAGAACTTCCACTGTCAATGATCACTTTGTAGCATTTTCCAGCCATCTTACATCTTTTCTCGAAAAGACTTCTCCTTAAAACAGGTTCCTCATCAACTCCCTTATTACATAAGGTTCTTCTCACCATCAAATTTTCTTTAGTCTCAAGTCCACTTGGTGAACCCTCATCATCTTCTTGAATCACAACATTTCTATTACCTTGTCTACTTTTAGAGGATCTACATTCAAAAGATCTATGTCCCTCTTTACCACATCTAAAACAATTACCATGAAATCCACCTTTAGAATAGGAATTACCTCTTCCTCGATAAGAACTAGTGTGTCCTTGGTAAGAATTACCACTTTTCCATTTAGTCTTGCCTTTGTCATCATTCTTCCATTCAAATTTTCCTTTATCCTGTACAGAACTGCCAGATCTACCACTTTCTCCATAAGATCTACCTCTGCCTCTTTGGAATCTACCACCTCTACCTCTCTGTCTTTGTTCATGCTTCTTTGTCAAGATCTTGTCAACTTTCAAGGCATATTAATATGCTTCTTCTACACTTTGCAGCTTCACAAAACTTATTTCATCTTGTATTCCAGATCTCAATCCATTAATGTACCTTACAATTTTTTCAACATCATCATCCACATGTCCAAATCTGATGTCTAATCTCTAGAATTCCTTCGTATATTATTTTACAGTCACGTCCTTTTGTTTCAAATTTTGCATCTTTCTTAACAAGGTAACTTGGTAATCGGTAGGAAGGAATTTTTTCTTTACCTTGTTCACCATCTTTGCCCAAGTTCTGATCTTCTCTTTTCCTCTCCTTTGTCTATCAGTTTGCAAGTGCTCCCACCATAGTGATGCATGACCTTTCAGCCTAGTGACTGCAATCTTCACCTTTCTATTATCAGGAGTTTTTTCATACTCAAAGAACTTTTCCATATCAGAGATCCAATCCAACATAGCATTGGCATCCAATTTTCCATCATAAGGAACAAATTCTACAGTAGGTTTTGAATTCGCTCTAGATAATACTCTCAACAATCTTGCTTCATCTTGGTCTTCTTCAGGTTCTTGATTAGGGTTTGGTGTTGTTGCTTCATCACCAAGATGTGCTACTCTCCTTTGGGCTATCTCCATAGCATCTAACCTGGCTGCAATTTGTCTCAACTAATCCAATATATCATTATCAACATTATTTCCTCTACCACAAACCATCTTTACAAATCAGGTTCCTGCAAGATCATAACCCTCTACAAGTTATAGGTCAAATCCACAGATCTACCACCCTACAACCAAATCCAATTCAAGGTTCTACATGATCCAATCTCCAAAAGGATGAACCTTAAGCTCTAATACCAACTGATGTAGGCAAGAGGGGGAAGAACTAGGGCCAAAGGCTCACCCAGCTATCTAAACCACCCTGCAAGAGTTAACACAATGAAAACAAACACAAAGAATAGCAACCAAAGGAGAGAGAAGAGAAAATACTTCTATTGATTCATCAAAATATCTCCATACATGCCCAGCTATGAGGCCTTCTAGGTTACATCCAATTACAATACATTTGGTTAAAAAGATCCATCAGCAAATTTGCACTTTCAGTTCTGCTCCCTAATCTACTCTCTCTGAAACTTCTTCTCTCAAAAACTTAACTAAATCTAAGCCTAAATACTCTATTTTTACTTTCCAAAATGGCTTATAGATCATTCTAGAATCATTACCTAAGAGGAAGGCCGACCCAACAATGGTCTAGACTCATCCCAAAAAAAGATCTTAACATAAATGTCGCGAATGAAATAAATCTCGCAAGTCATCTCACAAAATCACATCCAAATACTGACACTCGACATACACTGAGTAACTTGACACATGAAGAAACACTCGGCATGCATTGAGTAACTCAGCACATGAAAAAACACTCGGCACACATTGGGTAACTCAGCACATGAAGAAACACTTGGCATACACTGAGTAACTTGGCACATGAAGAAACACTCGGCATACACTGAGTAACTCGACACGTGAAGAATCACTTAGCATACACTGGGTAACTTAGCACATGAAGGAATGCTACAGTAACTTGGCACATGAAGGAAAATAGGGTTACTAGGCACATGAAGAAAATAGGGTTACTAGGCATATGAAGAAAACAGGATTGTTTGGCACATAAAGGAACTACTAGGTGAACAAAATGAGCAGGATAACAAGGCAACCCAGGATGCTCCTGCATCAATTTGAGTCCTTTTTAACAAGAGATGAAGATCTAGACCTTTATCTTTATGTGTGGGCTTGATTAGAGGAGTCCTTATCAACATTAATAGGACAAGGGGACCTAGATCTTTGTCTCATAGAAGAGCCAACAGAAATAGTATTATGGTTCATAGATTTGACATCACATTGGGAAGAGGATTTTATGAACCTTTGATGAGGGTGTAAATTATGCTTCCCTATTGGATTATAATGTTCCTTTCTTTTCCTAATAACCTTCCACCCCTCTTCCATAAAAAATCATTGGATGATATATCAGACCTTCCACCCCTCTTCCATAAAAAATTATTGGATGATGAATCAGTGATATGACTAAAATTGTTGTCTAGTGTATTAGCATTAGGACAATTTAATATTTGGTAAAGGGATGAAGCTTTAGGCATCGATGAAACTATAGGGTGATAATTAAATTATTGATGACTAGGCTAAGAATGGACTTGGGGTTGATTCATTGTGTTCCTTCTTTTGGGGCATTCTTTTATAAGATGACCTTCTTATCTATAATAAAAACAAACATTAAGCTTGTTAAGATAGACTAAAGGTTGACCAGACTAAATTCTACACCCAATGAACTTGATATTTTTGGCTAGTAAAAAGTTCAAGTCCATCTTAACACAAACTCATAAGTGTACTCTTAGGCTGGAAAATTTATAAGAATTGTTCTTACACCACATAACTAATCCTGGATGAAAAATAATTTCTCTCAAAAAGAGTCTAAAATATAAATTTAAACAAAGAAGTTATATTCACATGGGCTATCAATATTTAGAAGGACCTTCAGGATGGAAATTCAATGTCCATGCTTGCAAACAACATATTTGTCTACAAATAAGCCATGTTTCATAGTGGAGTATAGCTTGTGTGTGTTCATTAGTTTTAAACTCACAAGAAACATAGCCCTTTCCTAAACCTCTCAAGGATTCAATTATCCACCCTTTACTTTCCAGTTAGTCTTTATCCATATACAAAATCCATATTCCATTGGAACCCCCTCTTAAGAAAAAAAAATCATGTATTTATTTTGACATTCAACAATAGAATCCACAACATTATGGAGGAAAATTTTTGAAGGTTTACCTGATATTTCATCATTGTGTTCCTCCATCAATGAGTGTTCCACTTCTTTCTCTTGAGCAACCTTATCTCCAATTTTTTCCTACATTTACATTCAACATTGTTTCTTTTCCTAGACCCTCTATGGTAACATCTAGTGATGCCCCTCCCCTGCAACAACCTCCCCTTGCTTCATCTCATAATCTCATTCCTCTAATAGAGTCAAATAAAAAAAAATTTGACCTCCAAATAATCCCAATTATCCACTTTAATTTGCACCATAGAAAGCCTAAAGAAAGAAGGAAACTCTGCTAAATGAAAACTCTAGCCTACATGTTTCATATTCGTGAAGAGAAAGCTTCAAACTCTAGCATGCAAGTTTTGCATTGTTCCTCTATTTTGTCTCAAGGTCATACAATTTTTTTCTACATCTATGCTTGTGATCTGTGTGGAGAATTTAAAAACCCTAATTCATCATTCTTCTTGTTTCATCATTTTCTTCAATACACAAAGCTTTGTTTTCCCATATAGTTGACTAACTTTAGATGTGCTCTTCTAGGGGAAGATAGGTTACTTGCTTTCTCCATTGAGTCACATAGAAAATATTGACAAAACTATCAAATTGGTACCCACAAACATACTTAGTTTTAGAGCTTCCAATTTGGAACATTTTATTAGAGCACTCATGAAGATGAAGTAAGTTGAATTCCCTTTTTTATGCAATCCAGAGAACACCATTAATGCCACATGAGGGAGATAATTTTTAACAAAACCTACAATGATGATAATCCATGAAATGAGACTTTGATCTCTTAAAAACATTCACAACCTCATTCATTTATTTGTCTTGCACATAACCACAAATCATAGCATTCCATGATTCAACATCTCATTGAGCCACTAGTCAAACACATAGCATGCCTTCTTTCTCACCACAGTTACCCCAATTGCCACAAAAACATCAAAAAATCTTTGCTAAACATGAATCCAAGAAATTTGTATTTAATTCCATCTAGCATACATACTACTCAAAAGGGAAATTATTTAAGTATCGCACATAAATTCATTACTCAATTGATATTTATCATAAATTATTTCTATGTAGTTCTAGTTAAATTTACATCAATTATTTAATTATACAACACTTGAAGACAAACTCATAGATCTCTGCTCTCCACTAAAAGGAAGCACTCCAAGAAGAACCAATTCTTTGACAAAACCACACATGTGTCAACACACATACACAACCATAGCCAAAACACTTCTCAGTTGTTACACAAAATCATATGTTTCCAAAAACACTTTGAGGTGTACAATGTACCCCAAGTTAGGCTTCTCTAGGCCTCAATTCCCAACAAACGGCTACGATCTTCCCTTTTCTCCTTTGTATATTGTTGCTTTGCTTTTCTAATAGTCAGAGCATGGAAAATTTTCATCTTATTGAACCCAAATGAAGTTAAGTGTGGTAAATTCAAGTTTTAAAAAATCTTGCAATCTATTGCCTTTTTTATGATTTAATGATTTTTGAGTCTCTAGCTCCTCTCAAGCTTTGTCCAGCACTTAAAATTTTTGAATTCTGCTACCCAAGTCTCAAGATATTGCAAGTTAATGAAAGGTGTCAAAATATGCATTTTCCACTTAACCTTTAAGAGGTTGAGGTTCAGAGTACAGAATGCATGTTTTGACCTAAAATCTTAACCTCTTAGGCCAAAAAGAGTTAAGTTAAACTTCTCAAACACGCGTTTCATACCATTAACCTTAACCTCCAAAAATTGAAAAAAGTTAAGATTGAAGCTTAAAACACATGTATTTCAAGGAAGGTTATCAACCTTTTTGACTAATTGGTGAAGGAATGTTTATATGATGACTTACTATCATTGTTTCATGAAATCTTGTAGATGTTGGCATAGCTGATTGAAGATAAAATAATTATTGCTAGATTCCTCCCTACTTAGAGGTCTTTGCGAAGCCAAATGAGGACAGTCACACAAGAATGTGAAATAATGGGCAATCGGCATTAAGTATCAAGTAGGTTAGGTAATTTTGAGGACTGTATAGATGTTTATATGCATACAGCTATAGGAAAGGAATGAATCAATTTAGGAAACAATAGTTTAGGAAAGAATCAGTTTAGGAAATAATCAAGTTTAGGAAAGAATCAATCCAATATTAGAAACAATCCAATATTGAAACATTCCCCCTTATGTTGGTTCATAGATATCCCACATTCCCAAGCTGCCCAAAAACTTCAAGAACACTCAACTTGTAATTGCTTTGATAAGAATATTGGCTAGTTGATCCTCTGATTGAATCTTAGGCAGCTTTGGTTTGCCTCACAATAGGTATATAATAATCATGCTCAAGGCCATACTTAGGAATAGTGTATTCAATGTAAGGATTATTTTTCCCCACCATGAGGTGCATTTAATCTTGTCAACCTAGGGACGTATACTTGAAATGGTCGGCACAGTATATGCACTAGGTCTCTTAATGAGTCATTATGCTTATGCTGTAGGAAAGTAAAATGTAAGGAAAGAACCTAAACTAATGTTGCAGGAAACTAACACACTTAACTCTTTACTAAAATAAATACTAGAAATGCAATGAAATTTTAACATATATTCGAACTCAGTTCATCTACTATAACTATTCTTATAGATGTTGCAGGAGCATTCACAAAGTACGATGTTATAAGAACTTACAACTTCTACTTGCAAAACTAAGGATAGTTAAAAAAAAAAATCTACACTACTCTAATCTAATCCACCTCCCAAGTGGGCCCCCTTGGTTGGCTTCTGGTAATCTACTAGCATAGAATGTAAGCCAAGAACTATTTCACTATGTTTCAAAAATTCATTAAATGGGAACAATACATAGAACTATAAAAACAACTCACTGCAAGAGTTAACAATTTCTTTTCATAAAATTTCTTCTTCTAACCTCGAACACCATTGATCTAATCCCTATAAATAGAAGATCAACACTTATTCCAAAATAGAAAAGCAAACAAACTAGCTATAAATCTACAGGAGAGAAAGATGGAAAGATAACAGCTCAAGGCGAAAATAAAAGATAATAGCTCAAGGCAAGAGTAATAAAGTCTAGACAACCACTTTGACATAATAATGAATGCAAAGAATATAGCAAGTCATCATAGCTCCTCCATACTCGCAGTCGTGTCCTTCAGTACCATTATAACTTTTCCACCGTGGCTAAACCTCAACGTCTTTCTCCTTGAATGCTATTGGTTGTCTTCAATGTTCATCTTTGAATTCTTCCAATTATCTTTAGCTTCATTGCTAACATGTTAGTTATAATGCAGAGATATTTGCAAATAAGCTTTATCAAATTAAATTCAAATATTAGGACACAAATTCTAATGGTTATATAAAATATTGCATTATATATATAATATTGGCAAAAGATGACATACTATCTACCCATAGGTTAATCATTGGTTTAGGTAACCATAAGTTCACAAATGTCTTGATAAAAATAAAATAGAGTGTTAACAAAGTGTTTAAAACTATCATAGAATAGAGGCAATAATTAGCCTCATCATCTACCCCTAGTAAATTAATGCTTGTCCTCAAGCATTGCATTTCCTAGTCAATGACCTAAATTCCCCAACTTTAGTCCTTCCTTTCCTATTGCTCTTGAAGGTATAGTAGAATCCTCGTGTTCTTTCCCAAACTTCCCTTTTGTTATCTTCTTGCATCTTGTCAAGTCTATCAGCATTAATGTCATATAAAGGCCACATGAGTAAGTGGGCACCATAGTTCTAGTCTAGCCTATTTCTCTAACTCTAGATACTTTAGAGCTCGGTGAAGGGCAACCTCCAAATTGATGGGACTATGTGGCTCTAACCTTTTAAGTGTCTCAGGTAATCTAGCCCATCTACTTCTAACACTAGTCATGGCTCTCTTGAGGGAAAATTAGGGTAAGCTCTCATAATTGACACAGGCCTTGGTTCTAGTAGCAAAGATTTAATCCCATACTCCCTTGTTCTTCTCCCCATAAGTTACTCTGAACCAGTCCCTAAGACCTCCTTCTGGTTTACTGCTCTTAGTGCTTAATGGTAGGGGCTCTGTTATTTCCTCGTCTCTGTAGTTATTTAGTTGCCTATCATAGTTTGCTTCATTATACACCCAGGACATCAAAGCCCTCATATGTATATCCTCTATATAGAGTAAAGGATTCCATTGGGTTTCTAAAGGGATGATAAAATTGTGCACATATATTTCACAGAGAAAATTTTGCTGCTAGGATAGTAGAGTCAGGTATAAACCATAGAATTCCTTAGCCAATTTAAATTCTGTATTTATATTCTTAAGGGTTAGCATAAGTTGGAATAAAAGAAATTGCTCCTTTAAACACAACATAAATTTGAGGTGGTGGCCTACAAGAAAGTGTTTGATCAACCAATTTGAGGGCATGATCCATTCTTTTTTTTATTTTTGCTAATTTCTCCTTTAAATCTACAATTTCTTCACCTTGGTATGCTATGACTTTCTTCATCTTCTTCCTCTCCTCTTCCCATAAGGCCATAGCAAACATATGTTGTCCAAACAACTAGAAAAGGAGTTTCTGTAGGGTAATGGAACCGTTGTCTTCTTCATAGTTTCCTTTCCTCTTTCTCTGTTCCCTCCATAATTGTTCTACAAGACCAATAAGCCATGTTGATTTATAGGGAACTAGGTCGGTGTTTGGATAAACTTGCTCAGGAATTGTTTCATCTTTACTGCTTGAAGTACCTAGTTGGCCTGCTGGGGTATCATTTTAACTTTCATTGACTTCAACCCTACATTCCTCATTAGGGTTTTTAGGAATGCTTGTAGTTTCAAGGTGAGGAGGAGAGTTATCTGGAACAATTTGTACTAGGGATTCTTTAGTACATGGCTTGGATAAAGTGGATTCTTTAGAAATTTGTCCTCTCATTCTAGGACTTCTTCTTAGAGGGGTTTCTTCTGGTATCATAGCCTTTTTCCTACTTCTTCCTTTTGGTGTCTTTGTTGCACGACTCTTCTTAGTTCTCTTTTACCTCATGACTGTAGGGTTTGGCTCTTCTTCTACCAGAGCAAAGATCTCTTCTTGCAATTTCCATTTTCTCTTTTTTCGGCTAGAGGTAAGTTTTTGAGTTTCTTGAACAAGTAAAGACGCATTTTCTTACACATTCTCTATTTTATCATTTTGAGTGCTCTAATCAATAGGTTCATTAGTGGGAACTACATTCTCTTCACTAGGTTGTTCATTAAGGGTAGCCTAGGGTTGTAGGTTTTTAGCTTGCACAAATTATACCCATGACATGAGAGAGACATCCATAAATGTTCTTTCTATGAGTAATTTAATTAGGGCATGATGGGTGACAAAATTGTCCTTTCCCTTTTGGGTTTCTACAGCACTAATACACAACATATTATACAATAAATTAGGAACATTTACTGGATAATTATGCCTTATACAACTGAGTAATTTAAAATGATGTGCATGTAAATATGAAAATCTTCCTTCACATGTGAGGTACCTAATAATGTGCATGGCCAGCTCGTTGTATGGTAGCACAAGAGATGTCCTTTTGCAACCTTGCTTGGTAATATCTAGCTAAGGATTGGTTGGTATGACAAACTGAGCCCTAGCTAATCTTGCATCATGCGTATTAGGATAATGTTCTCCTATTGTTGGTAACCCAGTTACTTCTACTTTTTGCTCTTCTATAGAAACCACCGTTAAACCCCATACAGAAGCTTCTCCCTCACCAAATGTCCTTGTGAATTATGTGGCTACTTCTTCATCCAATGTAGTTAAACTTAAGAAATACCATAACTAGCCACATGCATTAAACCTCCTCATTGACTCTACATCTGAGAGAAAAATAGTATGCTCCACTAGTTCTCGTCGTTGCAATTGTCCATCCATTTTTGCTTAACACTTTCATTGTTTGCACTGCTTGCACTATTTCCCCCTTATGAATTCAAGCTTCTTTTGTTGTTGTTTTACAAACCCATTTTCACATTTTATTTAACAGGTAATTAATGTCATAACGATTTGTTATGAGAAACAATATGGCTTTAATGAGAATAAATCATGGACGAGTGAAAATTGTTTGAAAATGGGATTTAGATCACTTGAAATTTAAATACAGGTCACATCATAGCCTGACAATAGAATCATTCAAGAATAAGGGGTATGACATCTAGACACTTGTGTACTTATGACAATTGAATTCCATCAATAAAGAACGTGTGAAGATTTGGAAAAAAATATTTAAGAATAAATAGGAATGTCATTGGGTTTTAGTAACCTTCCCTACCCCCTATGAAATATAGACAAGTGTCCACACTTGTTAGACTTAGTATGAGGTATGGAACTAGCGTAATGCCACCATAATATAAAGAATACAATAGTAGATATAAGCAAAGAAATATGTGTACTATAAATGAATAATAATTTGAAAAGCTTATACCTTATAATTGATCATTGCACATACCAAAAGGTGGAAGAAGATACATCAGCAGTGATAGTATCCATCAGAAAACTTGTGGTGTTTATTGAAAGCATTAGAAAATGATGATGTGGAAGTTGAATGGGTGGAAGGTAAAGAAATGAGATGAGGTGGAAAAAGAAGAAATTAGAAAGTGAATGGAGAAATTTGGAACTTTATGTGGGCATAAAGTTTTTATTATGGGCATGCACAAAGAAATTAGTGTTGAAGAGCTGCAAGCAGAAGGTTAGCACCTTCTGTTGTAGGAAGAGTTACCTAGTGTATATTTGAATTTGACCGTTGAAACTGTTGTAGGAAGTCCTCTTTTGTTTGGGGTTGTTTATATAACTTGAGTCTATGACCATTGACTAATAATTTAAAAGGCACTGGATCAATGGTAGTTAATTGGACAGCTCCATTTTCAAAGACATGGTTAATTTTATATGGACCCAGCCATCTTTTCTGGAGCTTGCCTGGCATATCTTTAAATTCGGAATCATATAGTAGTGCCCAGTCACCAACTTGAAATTTTTTATTGCTAATGTGATAGTCATGCCATTGTTTTCCTTGCTTCTATATAATTTCAGTGCACTCCTAAGCAGCTTTGCGCATTTCATCCAAAGAGTTAAGATGTAGAAGACGTTCTCTGTATGCTGCAGAAAGTTCAATCTCCAACTCCAGTGTAGTTCTTAAAGTTTTATGTTCAAATTCAATAGGAAGCATTGCTACTTTCTCATATAGTAGCTCAAATGGTGTGAACCCTGTAGTAGTCTTCCATGTTGTTTTGTAGGCCCAAACAGCTTCTAGTAATCTACTATTCCAATCCTTATGGTGCAAATGAACTATTTTTGTTAAGATTTTCTCTATCTCCTGATTTGTGAGTTCTACTTGTCCATTAGCTTGAGGGTGATAGGGACTTGATTTTTGGTACTTGATTTTATATTGTGTCATCAGTTCTAAGATCAAATTAGAAGTAAATTGTGCACCTTGGTCAGTGACTAGATCTTTGGGTACACCATAGCAAGTAAAAAATTCTTCATATATAAATTTTGCACCTTTTTTATCACGAGCATGCTTCATGGCTTTGACTTCAACCCATTTTGTTAGATAATCAGTGCACACAAGGATATATGATTTCCCATTGGATGGAGGATCAATTGGACCAATGAAGTCCATGCCCCATTTTTCAAATGGTCTTGACACCATTTGTGGGTTGAGAGGCATTTCATCTGTTCTTGTTGGTTGGCCCATCCTTTGACACTTATCACACTTTCATGTATAGTTGGTTACATCTTTGTGAAGTGTAGGCCAATAGTAACTAGTTGTTAAAATTTTCAAGGCTATTCTTTTTTATGCAAAGTGCTCTCCACATGGTTCATTATGACATGCATATAGAATGTCATATGTCTCATTGTCTCTCACACATCTTCTCATAACTTGATCAGGTCTAGTGTAAAACAAGAGATTATCTATCCAAGAGAAATGGAAACTTTTCTCTACAAGCAGCTTCTTTTCCTTGTAAGAAAAATGTTATAACATTTTATTAGATGCAATGTAATTAGCAATATCTGCATACCATGGAGTTTGAACAGCAATATGAAATAAATGCTCATATGGAAATGCATCATCTACCAAAGTAGTTTCATTCTTATCGTGGTGGATTCTTGATAAATAATCAGTTACCACATTGGCTCTTCTAGGCTTATCAATGATAGTTATATCAAATTCTTGCAACAATAGTAACCATATTGCTAACTTGCCCATTATAGCAAGTTTTTTCATGAGATATTTAACTGTTGCATGATCAAAATGAACAAATATGGGATAGTCAGTTATGTAGTGCCAAAAAATTTTCAAAGCATAAACTACTGCTAATAGTTCTTTTTCAATCACTGTGTAGTTTAATTCTGGTTCATGAAGGCTCTTACTAATATAATATATTGCATTTTCAAGATTTTGAGATTGTTGTCCTAGAACTGCACCTATGGCATAGTCAAAAGCATCTATATATATGTGAAAAGAAAAATTCCAATTAGGGCCTTGTAAAATTGGGGTTGTAGTGAGAATTTTCTTAAGCTATAGGGAGGCTTCATTACATTTAGGTGTCCAACTGAATTCATCTTCCTTTGTTAGTAATTTATACAAGGGACTAGCTATTTTTCTGAAATCTCTTATGAAACGTCTATAATATCCAACATGACCTAAAAAAGATCTTACATCTTTCAGTTTTGTAGGTATGGGCAATGTTTGAATTACCTATATCTTAGCTAGATCCACTTGTATTCCTACAGCTAATATGAAATGACCAAGTACCACACCTTCCTGTATGAGCATGAAACATTTTTCACTTTTAAGTGCAAAATTATGTTCTTGACAACTTATCAAAACTTTTTCAAGATTCATCATTGCTTCCTCAAAGGTGACTCCAAATGTTGTGAAATCATCCATATATATTTCCATACAATCATGTGATATATCAGCAAAGATGCTAATAATAGCTCATTGGAATGTTGTAGGAGCATTACATAGACCAAATGGAAAAATAGAGTATGCAAAAGTACCCCATGGGCATGTGAACGTGGTTTTTTCTTGGTCTTTAGGAGCAATACTGATTTGATTGTAACCACTATACCCATTTAGAAAAGAGAAATATTTCTTGTTAGCTAGAGTGTCTAGATTTGATTGTGTGAACTTGATTGTGTCTAGGTCTGATAGCTCTAATAGAGTGTCTAGAACTTGATCTATAAATGGTAAAGGAAAGTGATCCTTTTTGGTGTCCTTTTTTAATTCTCTGTAATCTACTCAAATTCTCTATTTTCCTCCCTTTTTGGGCACTATGAATAGGGGTGACACCCATTTACTATCAGATATAGGATAAATAAATCCAGCATCAAGCAGTTTTTGTAATTCAATTTTAACTATTTCTCTAAGGCTTGGATTTATCCTTCTCTGGGGTTGACAGAGTAGTAGATGCCCTTCATTGATGTATATTCTATGGTTGCACAATGTAGGACTCAACCCTTTCATATCACCATAGTCCCATGCAAAAGCCTTTTTATGCTTTTGAAGCAACTTTATTAACTGTTCCATTTGTGTGGATATTAATTTAGGGTTAACATGGAGATTATGTCCTTTGGACAGCTCAATAGTAGTGGTAGACTCTATCATAGAAGCTTCAAAGATTGGACTTGTTTCTAATTCACATTTCCATATGTCAAGTCTAAAATTCAATTTTTTTCTATTTTATTTGAAAACAATTTTTAAAAAATAATAAAAATAACTATAAATTAGTTATATATTTAAATAATTTACTATAATAATATAACAATTCTTTATGAGATATAATGAAGAATGTTAGGTTCTTTGAGCAGAGTACAATTCTCATCACATTCCTCATATATGGTTAATTCCAATACAAAACTTTCAGATACATCATTTTCTACCACACAACTATTAGTAAGAATACTCTAAAGTACTGAATTTTCCTCTAGCTTTAGAAAGGATTGTCTATGTGACATCATGAGCTATGCTTTAGAATTTAACTCTTCTTCTTCATCCCCTAAATCTAGCCAAACAAATGTGCTTAGATCTAGTAATGGTTGTGTTGGAGGATATAAGTCAAATTTCTTTGTTGCTTGGCCATTGGATATGGTCATATTCCCTGACCTACAACTTATATTTGCATTAGTTGTAGTTAACCATGGCTGACCTAGGATAACTAGGTAACCGAATAGATTAAGTTTGGGGGACAGAATCATGAAGTCTGCAGAATACTCTAGAGAGTCTAAGGTTACAACTATGTTTTCTATCATCCCATCAGGGGTGATAGTAGAACTATTCGCAAGTTACAAAATTGTTGGAGTAGCCCTTAATCCTTCTATTTTCAACTTTTTCATGGTGCCCTTTGTCATGACATTTATAGCAGCATCAAGATCTATTAAAGCATTTTTAATAGACTAACCATTTATACTCACATCCCCAACTAGACTACCTAGATCAAAATATTTTGGGGTGATCAATTTTCCTAACATAATGTCAGCCAATTATCCCACAACATGAACTATGGTGGGGTCCTTTTTCTTCCTCCCAGGCTTCTTCAGGAAAGCATCTCTAATGGCTTTTCCATGGATTGGAGCATCTTTAATAGCTTGGAACAGGGGTATTTGGACATGTATGTTCTTCAACTGATCAACAATATCAAAAGGTTGTTCCTTTATTTGTACATATTTACTTTGTATAAGCTTTTCTGGAAAAGGAGGTTTCATCGTTGATTGAGCTTGGGCTAAGATAGTAACATTGGCTGGGTCAACCTCTTTATTGACTAAGGGTTTTGATGTTGTAGGAGTATCTAGTATTTTAGTTATAAGAGGTGGTTTAGGCACTGGTAAAGTTGTACTAGATCTCATATCAATATGTGTAACACTCAGAGTATAAGCAGGATATTGTTGAGCATCAACAATATACGTCAGTTGTTGTGGCTATTGGCTATTTGGATTTGGCTGAGGTTGTGTAGGTAATTGTATCTACTTTTGAGGTCCAAGATTTGTAGGTGGTGGCATGAGAGCAGGTTGTTGAACTAGGGGTAGTAATTGTGGAGTACTAGTATTTTGGTTAGGCCACTGTTGAGGTCCCCTCCATTGGTTTGTAGACTACCACTTTCCTTAGGGTGGTTGTCATTGGTTATGTTGGTTTTTCCAGTAGTTCTACTAGTTCTACCATTGGTTATTCTATTGGTTGGGTCAGGATGATTGGGAATTTTGAGGCCATTGTAGTTGTTGTGGATAGTTTTGCCCAGCATTATTCCAATTAGGTTGGTGATATTGTGGAGGACCTTGGGGATTATGATTTTGTCATTGATTACCATATAAATTTGAATTTTGCAAAGGGTCCTAAGGCATACCTTGACGTTGGGCCCATGGTTGGCATTGAGCAACAAAAGACACTTGCTTAAGGTACTTAGTTGGAAGATGTTGGTTCTCTGTACTTGCAACCAGTTTGCATTGGCAATCCTTCTTTTGCTTCTGGCAATGAGGGCAATATTCAACTAGTTATAATTTAGGTTTTGCATGCTTCTTCTTGGCATTCATTGTGTCAAGATGTATAGCAACATCATTTATAATATCCTTCTTAAAATCTGACAATAGGATAGATATCTCAAGCTTTGAAATACCTTGACTAATTCCTTTAGTGACTGTGGAACGAGGTTCGCGGCCTTTCTTCATTGTTTACCTTGAATAATATTGACAGATCTTCTTGAGGTCATCCCAGGAAGCTTGATATACATCACCACTAGCCATCAAGTCCAATGCTTCTCGACAGTTATCATTCACACCTCTCAAAAAGACTAGCTTTTGTGAATCCTCAGACAACAAATGTTGAGGGTTCTTCTACAGTGTATACAAGAAATGTGAAACATAGTCTTCCAATGTTTCTTCCTCCTTTTTTGATATCATGAAGACATCATCTCCTCTTGAACCAGATGCTTTGCAATACTCCTTATATTTATCCAAAAACAGAGTTTGCATTTCATCCCAAGTTCCTACTGCATTGGCTCCTAAGCCGATGAACCATCGTAAAGCTGACTCTTTTAATATTGCTGGAAATAATTTGATCTTATGGACATCAGTGTTTTAGTCAAAACTATGATAGAATATGTCAAAACAATAAAGTATCAGGGTCTTCAGTTGCAAGGCCATAGAACTTTGGGAGAGCAGTTGGAGGTATATTTTTTAGATTAGCATTGGTTACAAGACTAGGAAGAGAGAATGGAAAGGTAGGTTGTGTCATTACTGGAGGTATTAGATTTTGAGGTTGCTGCTAAAAAGGAACATTGGGTATCGGGTTATTAACAACTGGTGGATTTAGAGTAGTATTATCAAGGAAACTAGCCAAAACTTCAGCAAAAGGTTGAAGACCACTTGTATCTATAGGTTATGCTCTTGAGGATGATTCTATAGTAAAAATAGGGCTTGCATCTTCAAAAAGAAACTCAGCTTCTTCTTCTTCAATTTCTTTGTTCAAATTAACAGACTCCCATGGAAGAAATCTATCATATTCATCTCATTGTCTGCCTCTTCGATGCATGCTATCTTGACACCATCCCCAACAATGGTACCAAAAATGGTTCACCTCACAATAGGTGTATAATAATCATGCTCAAGGCCATGCTTAAGAATAGTGTATTAAATCTAAGGATTATTTTTCCTCACTATGAGGTGCATTTAATCTTGTTAACCTAGGGGAATATACTTGAAATGGTCGGCATAGTATGTGCACTAGGTCTCTTAATGAGTCATTATGTTTATGTTGTAGGAAAGTAAAATGCAAGGAAAGAACCTACACTTATGTTGCAGGAAACTAATACACTTAACTCTTTATTGAAATGAATACTGGAAATGTAATGAAACGTTAACATATATTCCAACTCAGTTCATCTACTATAACTGTTCTTACAGATGTTGCAGGAACGTTCACAAAGTATGATGCTATAGGAAGGAATTTACAACTTCTACTTGAAAAACTAAGGATACTTTAAAAAAACAAATCTATAGTACTCTAATCTAATCCACCTCCCAAGTGGGCCCCCTTGGTTGGCTTCTACTAATCTACTAGCACAGAATGTAAGCCAAGAACTATTTCATTACATTTTAGAAATTCATTACATGGGAACAATACATAGAACTATAAAAATAACTCATTGCAAGAGTTAATAGTTTCTTGTCATAAAATTTCTTCTTCTAACCCCTAACACCATTGGTCTGATCCCTATAAATAGAAGATCAACACTTATTCTGAAATAGAAAAGAAAACGAACTAGCTATAAATCTGCAGGAGAGAAAGAAGGAAAGATAATAGCTCAAGGCGGGAATAAAAGATAATGGCTCAAGGTAGGAATAATAAAGTCTAGACAACCACTTTGACATAATAATGAATGCAAATAATATAGCAAATCTTCATAGCTCCTCCATACTCGTAGTTGTGTCCTTTGGTACTGTCATAACTTTTCCACCGTGGCTAAACCTCAACATATTTCTCCTTGAATGCTATTAGTTGTCTTCAACATTCATATTTGAATTCTTCCAATCATCTTCAACTTCATTACTAATAGGTTAGTTATAATGCAGAGATATTTGCAAATAAGCATTATGAAATTAAATCCAAATATTAGGACACACATTCTGATGGTTATATAAAATATTGTGTTATATATATAATATTGGTTAAAGATGACACACTATCTACCCATAGGTAAATCATTGGTTTAGGTAACCATAAGTTCCCAAATATCTTGATAAAAATAAAATAGAGTGTTAACAAAGTGTTTAAAACTATCATAAAATAGAGGCAATAATAAGCCTCATCAAGCTCCACAATCTTCACATCCTACTTCTCCTTAATAAAAAATTTGTCTACCTCCACATACTTTGTATGATCATGTTGAACTGGATTATGAGCAATATCACATGCTACTTTATTATGACAATATAGCTGAATTCGCTGCCTCGCCGAACAGCCCAAATCTCTCATGAGAAGTCTTAGCCACAATGCTTCACATATTTCAAGTGTCATACCTCTAAACTCTGCCTCTACACTTGATTGTACAACTACATTCTATTTTTTGTTTCTCCATGTAATGAGATTACCTCCTACAAAGGTGAAATAGCCTGAAGCAGAATGCATGTCATCTATTGCTCCAGCCCAGTCAGCATCAGTATATGCATCCACACTTTGATAATCCTCATTTTTAGTGAATAAAATTCCTTTTCTAGGAGTAGACATCAGATACCTCAAAATGTGCATAATTGCACTCATATGTTGCTCTCCATGATTATGCATAAATTGGCTAACAATATGTAATGCATAGACAAGTTCTAGCTTTGTGTGTGCTAAGTATATCAATCTACCTATGAGTCTCTAGTATCTTCCTTTATCAACCGGTACCTACTTAGACTCAATATATAACTTCAATCCTTCTTCCACTAGTGTATCAGTGGGTTGACATGCTGACATATCAGTTTCCCATAACAAGTCTAAGGCACAATTTCTTTGAGACAAAAAGATCCCTTTATCAAATTGAGACATTTCAATCCCAAGGAAATATTTCGAGGTCTTTCATTTCGAATTCTCTAAAAAAGTAATCCTATAGAGCCCTCCTTTCTTCAGGATCATTTCCTATAACTATCATGTCATCCACATACACAGCAAGTGCAATGATCTTACCCTATTGATTCTTTATGAATAAAGTGTGGTCTGAATTTTCATTTGACTTTGTGAATCTTTTGAACCATGCCCTCCAAGATTGTTTCAAACCATATAGTGACTTATTTAATCTGCACACCTTCAAACTATGTATTTATGGTATCATGTAGCTAGGTGGGAGTTCCATGCAGACTTCTTTGGACAACTCTCCATTTAGAAAGGCACTCTTCACATCAAATTGTTGTAATGGCTAACCCAAGTTTGCATCTAGAGACAACAAGATTCATACTGTATTGATTTTAGCTACAAGTGCAAATGTCTCTATATAATCAATCCCACAGGTTTGGGTGTACCCTTTTGCCACCACTCTCACCTTAAAGCATTCAATTGTACCATCTTCTTTGTACTTAACAATATAAACCCATCGACATCCAACTAGTTTCTTTCCTAGTGGATAGTCAACAAGTTCTCAACTATTATTTTCTTGTAATGATTTCATCTCCTCATTCATAACTACTTTCCACCTTGGATTAGCTAAGGCTTCCTGCACACTATTAGGAATAGATACAGTAGATAATTGATTTACAAATGACTAATTTGATTCTGACAAACAATGTTTAGACACATAATGACTAGAAAGTTTGGGTGCATATGTGGATTTAGGGATACCTCTAGTGAGATATTGAGGTAGTTGTTTTCTAGATGGTTTAGGAACATCCTTGGTAAGAGATTGGTGTGGTGTGAGGGACTCGGACGGAAGTGGACACACAGCTTCAATTTCTAGGTGTTCATCACTACTTTGATCCAAAGTTTCACCTACTTCTTGATTAATAGGTTCAAAAAGTTCCCCTTCTTCAGAGATGTCCAAGCTACCCACATCTTCAGAGATGTGAACATCCACATCTTCAAAGGTGTTATTCATATCTTCAGAGATGTCCAAGCTACCTACATCTTTAGATATGTGAACATCCACATCTTCACCGATGTGATCATCATAGTCTAGAGTTTGAATTTCCATTTGGTACTCCCCCTGAAGTTTAAGCTTAGAGAAAAAATACATCGAGTCTTCATGGAAAACTACATCCAATGTAATAAACATTCATCGAGTTGGAGGATGATAGCATCGATACCCCTTTTGATAAGCAACATATCCTACAAAGACACATCATAGCACTCAAGGAGATAACTTGTTGCACTAATGCTTATGGAGGTGTATGAAAGCTACACAACCAAAGATGTGAGGAGGTAAATTTGGGATAGTTAGAGCAACAACCACCTCAACGAGAGCCTGGGATGGTGTCTAGAAATCAATAGTGTTGGAGGTTACCCAATTGATCAAATATGATGCAGAGGTAAGTGCTTCGCCTCAATAGGATAATGGCATATGGGCTTCTATCAAAGAAGCACAGACAACCTCCAGCAAGTGACATTTTTTTCTCTTGGCTACCCCATTCTGCTAAAGAGTATTGGAACAAGTAGTTTGATGAATAGTTTTGTGTGCTTCCAAATACTACTAAAGTTCAGAACTCAAATATTTTCCTCCATTGTCACTACGAAGAACTTGAACTTGTGCATTGTACTAAGTATGAATCATGTTATAAAAAATTTGAAATAAAAAGTTCACGTCACTTTTAGACTTCATTAAGTATACCCAAGTCATCCGAGTACAATCATCAATAAAAGTAACAAACTGTAAGAATTTGCCTAAGGGTAAAATTCACCGAAGAACTAAGAACTCAAACACAAGCACACAGTAGACCAAAGAAAAGAATATGATCAATTAATTAGAGTATGTCTGAATACATTGCTCTATTCAGAATGTGATGTTCAGCACACCAGGAGTGCCTGTATATAAAGGCCTCTCAGGTAGCACCTAGAATCTCTCTAGAAACAACCAGGAGATAAGACAACTAAGCATCTTATCCAACATTCTAGATGAATGGATAAGAATTAAAAAGTGTCATATGTATGTAGAATATTCTTGTGTTGTAGACAACATGTGCTTAAAAGAGGTGCGGACCCCTGTGATGTCATCAAGACAACTCACAAGAGTGCACAAACTCCTAAGTGTCTCACAAATAAAATAATGCAAAATAATTAAATAATGCATTAACCTAAGTAAACTTAAGTAAGTGTAATAAGTAAAGAGGATCAGTAGGAGTAACAGGAGATGGAGGTGTGATCTCATCTAAAGAGGAGTTAGTTACAACTGGAGGAAGAAGATCTTCTAGGAATGGAGGAATAGCTGGATCTCCATAATGCTCCCAAAGATACACCCAAAAAACATATGGATCAGATGACTTAGTTTTGATCAGCTTTTTCAAAACTTTATATTCCATATGTAAATAGAGAGTATGCCAAATGATGTCATGCTGATCAAAAGTAAACTCAACATCTGGTGCATAGGGCAGTACATTGTGCTAACGGAGATATATGATAGCAAGTTGACTCTATTCATGATAGTTGTGTGGGGTCAATTCAATCAAATCTTCCTCTTCCACGATGGACCAATCAAATAAACCTCCAAAACAAAGAAGAAACCCCCTTGAAAAAGATGTTATTTGCACTTGAATACCACTTCCCAATTTAGGGCCTATTTTTGAAAATGTTATTTCTATCTAAAAAACCTATAATGTGATTTTAGATCTATAAATTAGACAAAAAAAAATGCACTTTCAAAAAAATGGAACTTGATTTGGAGTCCAGATGAGCCCGTACCAAGCATTTTAAGTGGCAAAATTTGAGATTTTGGAGTTGTAGAAAAATTCAGAAATAGAGATCTCAAACCACTTACACAAATGTTTAGATCATGAAATCTTACCCCAAAACAAAAAAAATTGCTCGCAAAAAGGAGTCCGTATGAGGAAGATATCGTTGTTTGAAAATCGTTGCTGCTGTTATTTTTTTTGAATCGTCACCGCACCTCCAAAAAACAAATAGCTCTAGATTTTGCCTCAGATGTCCGATTTGGATGAAACAAAATCCGATCTAGGGGTTTTTGGACCTTTTGAATGTGATGAAAATATTAGATTTGCACCAACAAGCTTCAATCTTCACTTGCAAAAAATCTCTCCTATGGCCCTATGGCCAAAAAATTTCCAGAAAATAATGTTGATCCAAAAAAATAGCAGAGATGCAAATGAAAAAAGGTAGATCTGAGAATTAAATGTACAGATCTGAAATGATCATACCAATTTTACAAATTGGTCCTTTGAGTGCCGATTTGCAATAAAATTTTGCCTCACAATCGACTTTGGCCTAGGGTAGGTAGCTTTGTAGGCAATTTTCACCGAATCAGCATTCTGGATGCCATGGTGAGGTCAGATCTGGCTCTAGAAACTTCCAATTTTTGCAGCACTCCAGATTCAGGCTGAGGTGATGAAGCTAGCGTGGTCTCGAACGGCTATGTGATGAGAAAGTCTCCAAGTTGCTCTAATACCATGTAAGAATTTGCCTAAGGGAAAAATTCACCCAGGAACTAAGAACTCAAACACAAACACACAGTAGACCAAAGAAAAGGATACGATCAATTAATTAGAGTATGTCCAAATACATTGCTCTATTCAAAATGCGATGTTCAACACACTAGGAGTGCCTATATATAAAGGCCTCTCAGGTAGCACCTAGAATCTCTCTAGAAACAACCAGGAGATAAGACAACTAAGCATCTTATCCAATATTCTAGATGAATGGATAAGAATGAAAAAGTGTCATATATATGTAGAATATTCTTGTGTTGTAGACAACATGTGCTTAAAAGAGGTGCGGACCCCCGTGATGTCATCAAGACAACTCACAAGAGTGCACAAACTCCTAAGTGTCTCGCAAATAAAATAATGCAAAATAATTAAATAATGCATTAACCTAAGTAAACTTAAGTAAGTGTAATAAGTAAATACTTATTTACACCAACACAAACCAACATGATCTATCCAAGGTAGTGACTTTGGACAAACCCCAAACATCAGAATGTATGATCATAAACGGAACTGGACTTTTATTCAAAGTTAATGGAAAAGAAGCATGATGGCTTTTTGCAAGTTAACAAACTTCACACCGAAAGCTAGAAACATCAAATTTCACAAATAAACTAGGAAATAATTTCTTCAGGTAACCAAAGGAAGCATGTCCCAAATGTCGATGTCATAACCAGATTTTAGATTTTTTCTTGTCCCCCTTAGAGCCATCCATCGCTAGAGCTTGATGCAACTTGTCCGAACTCTTTGACACCAAGTCCAAGTAATACATCTTCCCTTACTTAACACCATAACCAATTGTTTGGATGTCCTTAAACACATAGAAATCAAGCCAAAAAATTACAGCACAAAGTAAAGTAGTGGTGATTTGAGAAACTGACAACAAATTGTAATCCAAAGATGGAACCACTAAAACAAAATCTAGATTCAAAGTATCCGTGAGAGGTAAGGTTCTACAATAACTGGGGCTAGAGAGCCATTGGCAATGGAAACAATTTTTTTGTGAGGATGGTTTAAGGGATGAGACCTATCTAGAATCAATCATCATATGATCCATAGCACCGGAATCAATTATCCATGTACTATTAGAAACAAGTGTAGACATATTTAAAGACTTACTACCATTTCCTGTCACTACTGCTAATGTTGAGATCTATCTAGCAACATTTATCCTTTGTCTTTGTTTCAACAAATGCTACACTACAGGTCTTCTTGGAATTTTTCTTCCATGAATCGTAGCTATGATTCTGCCATTTTGGATACCCAACAAGTTCAAAGCAATGACTTGTGGTATGACCAATTTGATTGCAATGGGTGCATTTGTAGGTGGATTTATCAGCACCATTAGTGATCTTAGGCGAGTTTTGAGGAGGCCCATTTTGATTAGATTGGTTTCAAGTCACCATGGTTGAAGCTTCAACATTTTCTGGTTCTCCAATCATTGTTGTGCATCGAATAGATTTACAGCGGACCAATGCATAACATGCTTCTAATTCGGGAGTAGGATCCTTTCTCAAAATTTTACCATGAACTTGTTTGAAGTCACCATCTGATCTAGGAAGAAAAATATGCACCCTTTGTTGCTGAACTAATTTTTAGTAAGATTCAACATTGTTCTCACTTTCCATGATCACTTTATCACGATGATCCAACTCACCAAAAATCTCAATTAATTCTCCATAATACACAAAAAGTGTTCTGACATTCTATTTGGCAGAGAAAACCCTCTGATTCAAGAAAAACACCTGCAATTCATCTGCTCCATCATAAAAAGCCCTAGAAAGAGCTTTCCAAATATCTTGAGCAGTGGGTAAGTGAATGTATCGCTTCATAATTTATGGGGACATAGATATCGACAACCATCTTTTGACCTTTTGATTATCTACATACCACTTCTCATATCCATCATCCTTCTCGGTAGGTGGTTGTGAGCTACCATGAATGAAAGAGAGTTTCTCCTTCTCAGCAATATGCATCTCCATGATTCGAGACCACAAATCATAGTTTGTTTCATTGAGTGTAATCCCTAACTTGAACAATGAACCTTTGGATTGAATAATAATGGGAGTAGATTTGCTCTCAAATACTTCTGAATCTATATTAGCCATGGTTCAATGAAGGGATACAAATAATTCAAGCTTCAATGCTCTGATACCAACTTGAAAATCAAATATCAAGAAAAATATTTTTCATTCTTGTATTCACATAAAACTATACAGCTACATATATAGTTGTGTTCCATATGCATACGGCTACAGGAAAGGAAAGAATTAATTTAGGAAAGAATCAATCCAATATTAGAAACAATCCAATATTGCAACATGTTCCACCAAATGCAATAGAAATATATTATCTCACAAATTCAATGATTACCAAATGGTGAATTTGAACCAGAAAAGAAAAGGCACTGGTATTGCTCAGTATAATACTCCAATACTATAGTTTTTATGATGATGGGATCATTGTGTGACTTTTTGAATTGATTTTTTATTTCTATATTAAACTGTGGGATGGGATGACCACTAATACGCAATCCCAATCAGGATGTGATGATTTTGTCACCAACTTTATATCTTATCCTAATTACGACATCCAATTTAGTAGTAAATTGGGCTCACTTTTTTGCAATTGCTCAACATAATGTTCACAAATGTGGATGCACAATATGGAAGCTTAGAAGAACATGCAAACGTTTGACAAAATTCTTCAAACTATTTGGCAAAAGGTAACAATAAACTGTATTGTACCTAAGGTTGTCTCTTAATTACTACTCTTTATGGAAGATAAGAACTACAGCCTATAGGATCATTCAAGTTGATGAAATTTTGAAGAAATATGAGTGAATGCCACAAAGAGATGCCACTTCATCAGGTGGGATGATATTTTCTAATAAAGCGATGAAGCACATTTAATGTGCATAAACATTAACTAAGCATTTGGAGTGACACAGATATGGCCATGTAAAGGGGAATGTTAAAATTGGAAACAAAAGCACATGCTCAATTTGACTCTTCTCCAACACTTTGAGGAAAATAGATTATTGATGAAAGAAAGGATGGCCATGAATATATTCCATAACAAAGTTAGGGGCAGATCGGTATCAAGAAAATAAGAAGAAGATCCAATGGCTCTCATCAAGATCAATCATTCAACATTTTGAAATGAGTTTCAAGTAACTTTGGTTAATTTTGTCAAGGTTAATTAACCTCTCCAACATATGTAATTGGGAGGTAGTTATTAATCACAGAGAATTAGTTCTTAACTTCAATGTCTATATAGGGGATCATTTTGGCTTTGTAATGAACTTTTTAGACTTTGGAATTTGGGAACATTTGTGTTAAAATTTTCACAAGAAGACAATTTTTTTAAAGTGTACTGATTTTGTCTTTGTAATTGAAAATTTCTCTTATGTTCTTGATGCAAGAGAATAATGGAAAGCACATTTGAGTTCATTTTCTAAAATCTAAATTGTTAAAGTGTAAAATTGTTGATTCTCCTTGCAATGAATGTTTTCATGGTACTATGCAAATGTTCATGAATAGTGAATCAACATGGTGATAATGATCATTTTCAAGCGTAGTTCTTGATTGTCTTTATTATCAGTTTATGTTGATCTTAAAAAGTTGTGAAGTCCTTTGGTGCATTCACTTTAGTAGCTTTCTCTTTTAATCTTCAAGTTCGAAGACATCTTTATTTTAAAAATCAAAACTTATATCTTATGAGAGAGTTGCCCCTCTATATGTTGAGGAAGGTTGTATATCAAGGGCCTATCCAACTGTTGGAGATATTGATTTTCCACGCATTCCATTGGGCCAAATCACATATTTTTCAAGTGACAAATCTGTTTACCAACATATATACTTCTCCACTATTGTGGGGGATGCCATTGGGGATTTCCAGTTGGTTGATTTGGAGACCACTAATGTGTACAAGGCGACGTATGCTTGCATTCTTGTGGAGATTGATATTTCCAAGGATCTCCATGAATAGATTACTTTGGCTTGTCCAAATGGTTCTTGGACCCAGATTCTTGATTCTTTAGAATAACTGAGAGGGGGGGGTGAATCAGTTATTCAAGGTCCAAAATACCCTATTAATACCTTTCTAATGAATCCATACCCTTTTCATCTATTCAAACTTAAATCAGTCATATAAGCAAATTACTGTAAATCAACATGCAAAGATAAAACATTCAAGATCAACACATAACACAATGATTTACGTGGAAACCCAATTTGGGAAAAACCACTAGTAACATGCTACTTGATTCTCACTCTTTTGAAGTGATGCCCTGTTAAAAGCCTACCCTGTTAAAGGCTTACAACACACTGTTAAATGTGACCTTGTTAGAGGATTTCACCAAACTGTTAGGAATGGGCCTGGTTAAAGGTCTTTAGAACATCCACTTGGAATGTCACCCTGTTAAAGGATTTATCTAATGGCTGTTAAACCAACCTAAGTCCATAGGATTTATCTTACTGTTACAATTGCTAGAAAGTAACGTTAATGGTCTTTTGATCTGACATAACTTACAACATACTTTGCAGATTTCAGATCACTCTTTTAGTTCAATCCTTATGCTTGGCTTCAATCACTTTAGTTCTGACTTGCTTGTCTCCCTCTCAAGCTTTGTCTCCTTGAGTTTTCCTACTCATTCTGCCAATGCAATCATCCTTGTGGTCGTCTATCCAAACAGAGTTCCTCAGCATTTCATGCTTTAATGCTTGACCAGGGCTCTCTCTCTCACTATCCCCTCTTTTTCACTCTCTTCCACTCTTTTTCCATTAACTTATGTCTTCTTATATACAAGTCTGATTTTCCTTTGCCTCTCAATTCTCCCTCTCTAATTTTAGGGTTTCACAATGGATTAGGTAGAATACAATGTATCTACCCCATATCTTGTTTTCTTCACCAACTGTATCAAAAAATGTTCTACATGGTGTTCTGCGCCACCAACTCATCATTCTTATCTTCCTTTTAATTCACAGATTTCTAGATAACAACTTTGTCAGTTTAGATCTGGCGAATCTTTGATTTCCTAAATAATGCAGCAACTCGGCATTATTGAGTTACTGGTGCTTGGCACCTCTGTGTTACTCGGCACCATTGAGTTACTGGTGCTCAGCACCTCTGTGTACTCGGCACCATTGAGTTACTGGTGCTCGGCACCTCTGTGTTACTCGGCACCATTGAGTTACTGGTGCTCGGCACCTCTGTGTTACTCGGCACCTATACCTACTCAGCACTTGACTAGGAATTTTCTCGGCTCTTACTAGCTTGCTTGGCACTTACTAATGAACTTAGTTTGAGCTTTACAAAATACTTAGCTAAAACCTTAGATCTTTGATATGTTTCAGTGTGCTCATTCTTTGTATCTTTTAGTATGTCATCCAATACACTATTTCATTAATGGCTTGACTAATCCTTATACTTCATTACAACATCATAACTTCAACCTTTCTCTAGGTGTTCTAGTTACATCTTATTGATTGCTTCCACCTTGACAATCAACTAATTGATAGTATTTGGATCACTAAAGCAATTGTCATCCCTGCAAGTATCAAGTTTGACATCAATGACAAAACAATGATTGAGGACATTCTTTACCAGTTCCATATATTATTCCAACAATTGTTCTTATGATCATTTCAATCATTTCCAACAATCTCCCTCTTTGGCATTGATGGCAAACCAAACTGATCAAGTAATCAATTTAGTTACCACCAAGATTGTATTGATTTGCTGCATTTTCACTACTGATCACATATATCTCCCTCTTTCATATATATCTCCCTCTTACTTTGCATTGATCAGTTTTCTGCATATTTCTCCCTCTTTGACATAAATGCCAAAGATGTAGCATCTTTATTATGCAAAATATAAGCTTTGGCATCTTGTTGTCTTTCTCCCTCTGTCACCATGCTTGTGACTGATTTGGAGTTTTTGTTCCTGCTATCATCCTTTGCATCAACTTGTTAATATTTCAATGATTTATTCTTGTTGATGCAAGGCAGCTTCCTTGTTGCCTTAAACTGCTTGAGTTAGGGGTATAACCCCCAGCTTGCCTCTAAGATATTCATAGGCATCCTTGGGTAATGGTTTGGTGAAGATATCTGCAATTTTTTCCTTTGTGTGAATGTATTCCAACTTCACTTGTTTGTCTTCTACCAATTCTCTAACATAATGATACTTGATTGCAATATGCTTGGTTTTTGCATGCATCACTGGATTTTTGGATATGTTTATAGCACTTGTATTATCACAATACAATATCACCGGTTTTGTTACCTCCTCTTTCATTCCATTCAATAGATGTGTGAGCCATACGATGTTTGTACAATTGACTGCAGCTGCCACATATTCTGATTCTGCAGTGGACTGGGATATACATGTTTGTTTCTTGCTAGTCTAGGTAACTAGCCTTTTGCTTAAAAATAATGCACCGCCACTTGTGCTTTTTCTATCATCAATGTTTCCTCCCCATTATGCATCTGTATATGCATTGAGTTCAAATTTTCCATTCTTTTTGTACTATAGACCAAAATCATCAGTCCCTTTGAGATATCTCATTATTCTTTTTACTACTATTAGATGATTTTCTTTAGGATTAGCAGAGAACCTAGCCACTATTCCAACTGCTAATGTTATGTCTGGTCTACTGTGTACAACATATTGTAGTTTTCCAATCATGGATCTGTACATTGTTTGATTAACTTCAGCTGACTCATCATTTTTGGATAGCTTATTCCCTATGGCCATTGGTGTGCTGACTAGTTTGGATTCCTCCAATCCAAATGTTTTAAGAATTTCTTTGATGTATTTTTATTGTGTTATAAATATTCCATGTTTGAGTTGATGAACTTGCAATCCAACAAAAAATTTGATTTCTCCAAACATAGACATTTCAAATTCAAGTTTCATTTTGTCAGCAAAGCCTTTGCAAAGTACTTCCTTACCACCAAATACTATGTCATCCACAAAAATTTCAGATACAATAATGTCTTTACCTTCTTCAGCTTTGATGTACATGTTGTTGTTATCATCAGTTCTTTCAAATCCAATTTGCACTAGATACTTGTGAAGTTTCTCATACCATGCTCTAGGTGCTTGTTTCAAATCATAGAATGCTTTATGTAACTTACACACCATATCCCTATTTTTTTCATCAACAAATCCTTCTGGTTGTTCAATGTAGACTTCTTCTTCTAGTATACCATTTAAGAATGCGGATTTTACATCCATCTGATAGACTTTGAAATCTTTGTAGGCAGCATATGCAAGTAAAGTTCTTACTCCTTCCATTCTTGCAACAGGAGTGAATGTTTCTCCATAATCTATTCCTTCTTCTTGAGCATAACCCTTGAATACTAATCTGGCTTTATTTCTGGTAATCTCACCATTCTCATCTAGTTTGTTTCTGAATACCCATTTGGTGCCAATCACATTCTTGTCAGTTGGTTTGGGAACAAAACTCCAGGTTTTATTTTTTCTTATTTGATCAATTTCTTCTTCCATAGCTTTATACAAGTCACCATCTTGTAATGCACCGTATACTATCTTGGGTTTAGATTTTTTGATCAGACATGATTCATGTCTTAGTCTGTTCCTTGTCATTGGTCTTGCATCTTTGTCACCAATTATTTGTTCAGCAAGGTGATGTCTTTTTACATATTTGGATAATCTTGGCTCTGTCCTTGTTTCCCTGTTTGATCTTTCGGATTCAAAATCACTATGCTCTTCATTAACAGGTTGTTCTTCATCATGTATGTTGTCTTCTGAATCGGATTGTGCATTTTCTTCATTCTGTAACTCGGCTTTTGAATGCAACTTAGCATTCATTGGTTGTGAATCAGATGAAACTGACACTTTTTGTTGACTTTCAATTTGATTGAAATCATCCTCATCAGCAGTCATTCCTTCATAAGAATATACAAAGGTTTTGTATTCTTCCATTTTCTTTGGTTCTTCAGCTTGGACTTCTGTGTGCTCATCAAAGTGTACATTTGCACTTTCCACAATTTTGTTAGTGTTAACATTCAAACACTTATATGTCTTACTTCTTGTGGAGTAACCAAGAAATATACCTTCATCACTTTTTGCATCAAATTTTTCATTTCTAACATCTTTAAAGATAAAACATTTGCAACCAAATACTTTGAAATGTTTTACATTTGGTGAGTAATCATACCATAATTCAAAAGGTGTTGTAATTGTACCTTTCTTGACTTGTACTCGGTTCAATGTATGAACAGCTACACTTACAGCTTCTCTCCAGTATTTTAGAGCAACATTCTTTTCCATCATTAATGTTCTGGCACAATCAATTACAGATCTGTTTCTTCTTTCAGCAATTCCATTCTGTGGGGGAGTTCTAGGAGCTGATGTCTGTCTTTTGATTTCATTGTCATTACAGAATATCTCGAATTCATTTGATGTAAATTCACCACCTCTATCTGATCTTAGACATTTCAAGCTTTTTCCAATTTTCTTTTCAACTCTGGCCACATACCACTTAAACATTTGAAAAGCATCAAATTTTTGTTTTAAGAACATAACAGTCATCATCCTGGAATAGTCATCAACAAATAACATTATGTATTTATCTCCTCTATAGCGTTGTATTTCCATTGGACCACATAAGTCAGTGTGAACTAACTCAAGTATCTCTTTAGATGTATAGTTTTTGCTTTTGAAACTTGACTTTGTCATCTTTCCTACCTAACATTGTTTACACATGATATTAGCAGGCTTCTTCAGTTTTGGTAGACCTCTGACTTTCTTCATTTTACTGATTTTGACCAGATTGTCAAAGTTGACATGACATAATCTTCTATGCCATAACCATTCATCATCAAATTTTGCAAATAGACAAGAAGCTCATCAAGGTAAAACAAATTACTCTTTGTTTGATCACCTTTTCCTATGAGTTTACCATCATTGTCATAGATTTTTGCAATTTTTTTTTCAAATTCCACTTTGCAACCTATATTGCCTAATCGTGAGACACTCAGTAAATTGTAGTTTAATCCTTCAACATAGTATGCATTGTCACATGAAATTTGGTCTATAAGCTTAATGGAACCTTTTCCTCTGATTTGATATGGAGCATCATTACCAAATCTAACACTATTTCCATCATACTGAGTAAAGTTAACAAACTTACTTTTGTCTCATGTCATGTGATGTGAACATCCATTGTCTATGATCTATCTGTCATTCTTGTTTATACATGTCATCAGTGATGTGGCTTCTTCTTCATCAGATTGGTCCTTCATGGCTACATAAACAACTTCATCATCATTGTCATCAAAATTTTCTTCAACAATATAACACTTCTGACCTTTTTCTTTGTAATCTCTCTTGTCATCATCTCTTCTATTCTTATATTTGTTGCCTTCCTTGGAATCTTTTTTCTGTGGACATCTTGCAGCAATATGACCTACTTCATTGCAATTGAAACAAATGATAGGCATCTTACCTTTGAATTTTCCTTTCCCCCTGTGAAATTTTATAGCGAGCAATGCTTCCAATTGTTCCACATCTTCCTCATCAGTGCTACTGTCACTAGATACATACTTCATTTTTCTTCCTTCCTTGATTTCACCTGTTCGGCATCTTTTAGTGATAACTTGGCCTTAAAAGCAGATTCAACATTTTCAAGTTTGTAGTTACTAGTGCTCGGCACCTCTGTGTTACTCGGCACCATTGAGTTACCGGTGCTCGGCACCTCTGTGTTACTTGGCACCATTGAGTTACTGGTGCTCAATACCTATGTGTTACTCGGCACCTATACCTGCTCGGCACTTGACTAAAAATTTGCTCGGCTCTTACTAGCTTGCTCAGCACTTACTAATGAAATTAGTTTGAGCTTTACAAAATACTTAGCTAAAACCTTAGATCTTTGATATATTTCAATGTGCTCATTCTTTGTATCTTTTAGTATGTCATCCAATACATTGTTTCATTAATGGCTTGACTGATCCTTATACTTCATTACAACATCATAACTTCAACCTTTCTTTAGGTGTTCTAGTTACATCTTATTGATTGCTTCCACCTTGATAATCAACTAATTGATAGTATTTGGATCACTAAAGCAATTTTCATCCCTGCAAGTATCAAGTTTGACATCAATGACAAAACAATGATTAAGGACATTCTTTACCAGGTCCATATATTATTCCAACAATTGTTCTTATGATCATTTCAATCATTTCCAACATGAGGATGGGGTGGATTGCTCATCCCAAAATGATCTTTCTTTGGCAGTTGTTTATGTTGTTATCTTTGATGATACAGATGTTGTCTCTAAGGTAGCTTTGATTCGGAATGTCGATGATGTCCCTTCTTTTTTTGTTTAGAACATTGTTGCTAGTGTTTATTCAGTTGTCTTATCCCTTGTTGTTGTGGGTATTGAGGCCCATGTTTCTTCTGTGAGGGTTTTGGGAGTTAGCAATGGTGCTACCCCTTTGGATAACCTTGCAATTTGCCTTGGTTTTCTAGGTTTATCTCTGGATTGGTAGATCACTGCTAAGAAGGTCGAGGATGGATGGACATCAATTAAAGGAAAAAAAGGTTAAATCTTCCAAACCTTTTCTTGATATGTCTTTACATTCTCAAAAGATTGGACCAAAATGTAAATCTTGATGGTTTTTTTTTTTTTTCGAGGCTAGTTTTTAGCCCTCTTGTGGGGAACTTTGGTGTGTCCCTCTAGTTTGTTGGGTGGTGTTTCACAATTGCATTTAGATCCTTCATTGTTATATTTTTCTTGACTCTTTGTACAAGGTTTTGGGTCCTTTCAAAACCTTTTTTTACTTAATCAAAACATATAAACTTCTCTCTTCCAAGTGATCTCCAATTTTTTTAAGTCACACTATACAACTTATATAAACTTTAAGGGTTGGTTTACAAACCGTCGTACCTTTTTCTCAGAGGTTTCCTTTAATTATATTTGAATAAGTATAATTATCAATCTCATTTTTTTAAAATCATAAATTTCTTGTTAATCTCTATTTATTTAGGAGGAAAAAAAAACAAAAACATGAATTTCTTTGTTAATTTCTTTTTTTTTTAAATCATAAATTTTTTTGTTAAACTCTATAGAAAAACACATGAATTTGTTCGTTAATCTATATTTTAGTATAAGGATCATATTTATGATACATTCAATTTCACTTTTCAAAGGAAAAATATATGATTATTTAGAGAAGCATTGCCTTGAATTTTAATTGAGGATTATTGTTTAGGAACAACTCTAGTATGAACTTTAATTCTAGTATGATTATTCATTCTTCATCAAGCATCGGTAATAATGTCCTTGTAGGGCTGTTATTTTGTATTACTTTCTTCAAATAATTGGATGTATATTTGGTGTTAGCAGCAATTTCAGACATGGATAGTTGGCAAACTTGTATAACTATTGTTATATATTAAATAGCTTTTATTATTAATGAAGTTGATGATGTTATCTTCGACATAACCAAACTATGTTAAAGTGACTTAAGATCATTTCTGCAAATGTACTAACATTGCCATTGTAATTGATGATTTCCAAATGCAAATTTGGATCTCATATATGTATAATATGAGAGGAGGAGACATGTCTCTTTAAGAGACATGAAGAGACATGTCTTTAAACACCATTTAGTTTATAAATAACTATATGCATAACTCATCTTTAACACACACACACACACACACACACACACAATATTAATATATTAACCATATATGTAATATAATATAATATTATTATATAATAATATATAATGCATAATATATATAATACATATTATATTATATATATAAGATATATAATGCATAATATATAATATATATTATATATATAAGATACTTATCTTAAGGACAATTTATCATCAAAAAGTTAGCTTTAATAAAATCAATTCAATAGAGGCTACAACAAAGTCATGTCCCGTAGCTTATGTAAGGCATAGACATACATACATACACACATAGCTATATATATATATATATATATATATATATATATATATATATATATATATATATATATATATATATATATATATATATATATATATATATATATATGACTTAAAACAATGTTTATATAAATCATGAATACAAATACTCAATGTAATGAGTATATCACTTCGATCGATGCTATACTTCAACACTCCCTCTTAGCAAGGGAGAAGTAACAAAAATATTTTATGAGACATCAGAATCAAAAATATCTATACACAACATATTATCTGACTTTAACACTCTAAAATAGTGACTTGTCAAATAACTAAAATCACAATGTTATGAACACTGTCATAACATACACCATGATCTCTAATTGTCTGAAACAATATCTAGAGAAATCATAATAAAAATGTTATCTATGATCTTTGATTGCCCGAAGCAATGTCTAGAGACGTCTATAGTGATAAAATAAAAATTTGTTACTCATGATCTCTAATTGCCCGAAGCAATGTCTAGAGATGTCCATGATAATAACATGAAAATTTGTTACTCATAATCTCTAATTGCCCGAAGCAATGTCTAGAGATGTCCATGATAACAGGCCTATCATTTGCAAGATCGTCACCTTACAAACAATTACCTTCTGTTTGTTTGTTATCATGGTGTCTAGCAAAATCTGGCCTAAAGAACCATGATAATAGGTCTATCATTTACAAGATTGTCATATGATAATGACTACCTTCTATTTATATATGTCAATGAAAAATCATCACCTTTCATTACATATCATATATGAATTAGTAACTAACATGAACTTAGTCATAGGGTGTTACAAAGGGTTTTCACCTTATATTTCTGTCTCATAGAGAAGAGCACATTATAAAGAATTTCTCTTAGAACTTCTCCTCATAGAGAAGATATCATCCACAATGATTGCATCACAAAAATTTCTCCCTCTAAACATTGATCTTGGGAAGTCAGGTCCTCTTGCTACTTCCACAAAAACCCTCTTTTCTCAAGGATGCCTGTCAAACTCATCACTCCCTCATAATATACGTAGGAGTAGGCCCATCAACATCATGCAGTCACCCACATGGATTTGTAGACTCCCTCTGAGTATCACTCTTCTAAGCTCCAGTATTGCCTTTGAAGAAGTTTCATACTCCCTCTTAATGTAGAAGAATCTCATAATCTCAATCATCAAAGATACTTGCTTCAAGACCCACACTTTATCCATCTTGATCATAAGGGTCTTTGGAACTACTATCATAAGATTTAGTCTGCACAATATTTGTTAGCATATGTGAAGTACCAACCTTCTATTCCTGTAAGAATATCCTCAAACATAAAGGAAAAGATCAAAGCAAATAACCCTTATAGTAGTGTAGAACTACAATTAAGAGAGAGACTACAAATTAGATAAATGCAAAAGATAAGAATTCTTATCTACCCATGAGTGTTATGGAAT